>JAAAKQ030168332.1:0-12552 GCA_010016005.3 Zanna intricata
ACGACTGGCACTGGATAGGGAATCTTGGAGAGCTGCATCAAACCAGTCAAATGACTGAAGACAAAAAAAAAAAAATAAAGTAGGATGACACTTACCTTCTTCCATAATATTTGCAAACCTTGCATGTATAATGGAATAAGGTAAGTGTCATTCTATTTTATTTATTCTGTACTTAGATGGATCAAATAAATATAATTAATATATATATATAGTTGCATGTTCGCAATTCGATCAGGGTATTGAGAGATTGGCAGTTTAAAAGTGTTTATATAATTACAATTTATTGGTTTAAGAACATTACTAAAACAGACAAATCGATAATAATGACAATAGTAATAATAATAATAAGCAACAATAATAAACAACTCACAATAATAATTAGAAAAATGACAATAATAAATGAACAAATAATGATCTTAGTAATCCCAACAACAAAAATAATAATAGGAATAATAACGGTGATTACATACAAAACAGAATCTAAAATAATTGTCAGGATTTATTCACAGATAGATAAATAATGAAAACCAGAAATCAATCCCATTGACAGAAGACATTAGCTTGACCGCTAGTCTTAATACTTGTAACCACTAGTCTTGTATTAACAACAATAGTACAATAGATAAGACAAGTATAAAGTTCTTTTACTCCAAATACTTTTGCTGTTCACAAATAGAACTACCATTAGAATTTATTAATGGCATTTAGCACAGTATCTCTTTCATTTATAGTCTTACAGTAACAGTGACATCACTTTTAATTGCATTGAATTTGCATAATAACTCCTCTATTGTAACACTCTAATCTTGCAGACTGACATCATAACGTCTTCTTTAGGCTGATTCACAGAAGTTATTTTTAACTGATCTTCCCTGGAGTATTTATACTCCTATCCTCTTTACCTGCCGGACTAGACCCAACTCAAAGCGTGAGAATGATCAACTGCCCTCACATTTGCTCATGAAATTTCAAACCTAGGTCCGGTAACTCTTCCCACGGAATGATAGTGGGTAATGGGTATTACAAAAGGCATTTGTGAAATGGATCTGTTACCTTTACTAAAAAGGGTTCTTTTAGTCCCTTTCCTGGATTCCTTCCATTATTATATTTTCTACTTCTTTCTTTTAATTGGTAGGAATCCATTATTCAGGTCCGTTATGCCGGTCTTTTTACAATATGTATAAATTTCATATGTTTAATAAAAAACATTTATTTAATCTAGCTTGTTTATTTATGGATTAAGAGAGGTAAAATACTGATAAGAAAGTCAGATAATTCAAATATAATAACAATTAATTCAGTTTATTATTTAAATATTTTTGATACAGAATAATTCATTTTCTGTATGTTTGTTTCAAATTTATTTTTACATCATGATACCTAGAAGGTGGTAATTTGTTTTCGTTTAGTAATTTTAAATCACAATATTGATGTATCAATTCTAATTTTGATTATTTTTATTTCCTCTTAACTGAAATTAACTATCTCCAGATATGGCTTGACAGGGAACACTTGGATAAGTGGTGAGAAATTAAATCTGTTTAATTTGCTGAATATAAATTATTATTTTTTTAATGAGAGGATATAGCTAGAGCTGGAAGTGTTATTATTTGTGTGAGTGACCTTATAACTACTAAGAGAAAATCTATTTCTTTAAAATCCGGGGGGGGGGGATTATCTTTTGTTAAACTGTTAAGTTAATGTGTTTGTTCTGTTACTTTAATTGCTGTTTATAGATGGATAAAAGGTGACTTGGAAAGTTTTATTATGATGTGAAAATTATTCTGGAAATGGATCTTTTAAAGAATATTATTTTTATTGAAGATACAAATTTAAATTTATTCTTGAGGTGTAGATTTACAAAAAACTATTTATCTATATTAAATTCAAATGGGTTAGAATAATAGTTAATGTATCAACAGTTAATGTAATAATAATTAATGTATCAACAAGAATTGGTACACACTCTTCTACTTATATTGATCTTTTATTTGTGGAGGTGGTGGAATAAAATAAAGTTTTAAGTGTCAGGTGAGTGACTTGAATATTACAGATAGTTTCAAAATATGTAACAAGAATAGATAGAATTTAAAGTCTACTTGTTCTGATAGAATAAATTTTGATATGTTATATAATAATTTGAAAGTTTGTGATAGTTTAAATTGTTTATGGTTGCAATGATCTTTTGTCAATTTTCAATTTTTTTGGTTGTTTTGTCTAATGAACTTGACAATTGTAAACAGATTAAAAAAAAATTTGTAAGAAAATTTAAAGTATCATGGCTAATGAATCAATGATTAGAGGAAATGGTAATAAATTTACTAATATCTTTTACAAAACTCTATGTAAAGACAAAAATAATAGTGTGCTAAGAAAAGAGTTTACTGTTTTTATAAAAATGATTTTGTTAATAAACTTAGAAATAGAAAGCATGAATATTTTACTAATCTTTTTGAGGTTAACTCTAAAAACATTTAAAAACAGTGGAGATTGATAAATGAAATTAATGGTCAACAGTCATAGTCAATTAATAGAGAAATTACAAGAATTGAAACTGGTGATAAACTATTTGTTCAAATGTTTTATTGATATTGCTAATGCTTTGAATGAGTATTTCTTGATTAGTGTCATTTAAGTGAAAAAATCACTTGATCAGTTAATTCTTTTGGTGATTTCTCTAAGTTAGAAGAAATGTTTTTTGAAAAATGTTAATTCCATTTTCTTTTATCCTGTTGAAGATATTGAAATTCTTATCATTGTAAATGGTTTAAAAGCAAACAATTCTTGTGATTTTGATCATTTCTCTAATAATATTATTAAATCTATAATCCCAGGCATCGTTGATGTTCTTTCATTTTTATTTAATGTTAGTTTTTCTACTGTAATTTTCCCACAAATATTAAAACCAGGAATAATTATGCCAATCCCAAAGGGAGGTAGCTCATTTAATTTGGCAAACTGTAGACCTATGACTTTGTTTTCTGTTTTTTTTTCTAAAATATTAGAAAAGTTGGTCGAGGACTGATTTTTTAATTTTTGAAGTTAATACTTTTTTTTGGTGGGCCTGGGAGTGGATTTTGAATGGGGAAAAATTTCCGGTTTGCTGTAATGTCACCGTATCATATTTATAAAAAGCTGCTGCATGGGTCACTGACTGACTGATTGACATTAATTCTAACCCCTAAGGAGGCCTCAGAGCGAAAAATGTCAAGAGAGCTTTTTTTAGGAGGTGCACTGAAACCGACCATAAAAATCTGAAATCTTGAATTTCCTCTCTTGATTTTCCTATTGGTCAGTCCCATGACTGACCATTTTTTTTGCAAGTATAATTTTTTTAGCAGAAATCAATATGGTTACTTAGATAAAGTAAGTATTGAAACTGCATTATTGCACTATGTAAATTATATTTATAATGGATTAAATAATAAAAACTTTGTAACTGACCTTTTTAAAGAAGTTTCTAAAGAATCTGACTTAGTTGAGCATGAAATCTTGATTGAAAAGTTAAATAAAATTGGAGTTAGAAGGATTGCTAATTGTTTAAGAGATATTTGAGTAATAGACAACAGTGTTTGAAGATAAATAATATAAAAAACCATATAGTAATATATAGGGGCAAAGGGGCTAGCTGCTATTACTTTTCTCACAAGCTTAACCTTATCATGAACAATTTAAAACAGTATCCCAGGTATTCAAAATTGGTTTGGAACTATGAAGGAGATAATCATATTTTTTTCACATATCCATTTTACAATGCAAGCATATTGCTAGCATTAGCAATCCTAAATTGTGTGATATTAGGTAGTCGGAGAAATATAAGAGCATCTGTGTTTTTAAGGTTCACTTCATGAAATTGTTAATTCATAGAGACCTTAGCTAAAGAGGGAAATGCAGCAAGAAAAAATACTTATAAAATGTATGAAGAGATGTGAAGATTTCCATTTATTGTGTCAGTAGCACTAATTGTTAAATATCTTGCTATATTGAAACCTGTAGAAGTGCACCTCAGTTGAAGACGTTGGTTGGTTAGCTTGGAGATAGTCAAAGCCAACCAGCACATTCAAACTATTCTTGACATGCTATGAATTCTTCAGAAAGATTTGGAGAATGTCACAACTTCCATTTTAAAAGAAGCAGGCACATTGAAATGCATTTAGAAGGCACTAAAGGAGAAAGGGAATTGTGGTTCAAAATGTGGAATGAAGTATAAGAAGCATCAGACATAATTGCGGTTTTAAAAAAAAAAGAGTGAATTGTTTACACATACTAAGCTCTGCCGATATTGATTTCACAGTCTTGCACAACAAATACTATAGAGCGTTCATTTAGCTCGCTTCATCAAATTAAAACATGGCTAAGAAATTACTGAAAACAGGTTAGATGGTTTAGCTTATAGTAAGCATTCACTGAAAATGGATTTTAATTAACAAGGAGCATTTAGTTCAAGCTGTAGTTAAACAATTTGCATTCTAATTCTTGTAAACTATTGTTACAAAATTATCTTTTTTTATTTAAATAAATATTTTATTCTTCCTTTTGTTATAACTTCCCTCATGGACCATCTTTCCCTCATTAAAAAAGCAAGTATTTTGAGGAATAAGGAGGATATGTTTTTTCCAAAATGTAAGTGTAAAGTATTATAAGTAATACTGAACATATATGAAGTACAGGAAGAATCAGACATAATTGTGGTTTTAAAAAAGAGTGAATTGTTTTCACAGACTATTAAAGAAAAGCTCTGCTGATATTGCTTTCACAGTCATGTACAATAAATACTACAGTGCGTTCATTTAGCTCCCGATACAATTTATAACCGGGTGCCAGATTAAAAGTATTGATAAAGTATATTTTAAAATAACTGCTTTAAGAAACTGGCTTTTTAAAAATGAAACTGTTGAATTCTTATTCAACTCTACAGTTAAAGAATGTTTTTTTGTGAGTGTCTCTCGGTATCAGCTAATGAAATATAATATTAAATATTTTAATTTTTGTTTTTAAATATATACTGACTGTAAGCGATTCTGCATTTACCCCATTCTTGTACAGGTTTTTCCTTTGAAAATGTTTTTTTATTTATTTTTATTAACATTTTTTTTTTCATTTTAAAGAATTTTTTTGATACATGTATATAAATTGGCTGTTGAATATATTATCTGTTTAAAATAATGTTGTATTATCTATAAAATAGTATGTGATTTTTTTTTTTCTTAAATGTTTATATAAAAATGTCTTCTTTTTATGAAGATGTAAATTACATCTTGATAAATAATTTTTTTTTTTGTGTTATATTCACATGTGCATAATTAAACATTATGATGGTACATTTTTGTCTGTGTGACCAATTCATTTTCCTAAGCAGTTTTTTTTACGTAAGACACTTCTCTGTACACAATACTGTAAATACACGTATGTGAAAATAAGTGTTATTTTATGAATGTTGATATTATGTATATAATTATGTATGTTTGAAATTAAATAATTTTAGACTTTGGTAAAATTTCAAATTTTGTAATATCTATCCTTCAATAGGCTTTTAGTGAAGTAATTTTCCTAAAATTACTCAAAAGGTCCTGAAAATTTCTTACAGGTTTCTGCCCCAATAAGCCACTGATGATGTTCATTGTGGGTGTCTTCTCCTACGGGGGTTGGGATGATGATGTTCATTATTGGTTTGCCTGAGAAATATAATATAATTATAATCAAAGTCATAGATTTATTTGCTTTTACGTTGTCAGTTTTTTGTGCTTAATAGAAGTGGAAAATATGTTTAACTATGATATCCACAGATAGATTAATAAATTTTATACCTGTAGTTGATTAAAGGTCTTTGACTGTTAGACGTACAATGGACTAATGGAGAGATAATGTATTCTGTTATTTGTTGTACATTTATAAGCAGTAGACTTATGTTCTTTGTTATTGTTTACCGTGAATAAATTATAAGTATGCAGCTACTATGAGTCACTGATGAAATTCCTGTTACCTAATTTGTTTCGTATTCATTCTTACGTGCTATTTATTAATTAGTAATTACTTATTATAATTTTTTTTTAAGCATATACAAAAGATTTTTTTTTTATATCTTCAGTATTTCCTTTCCATTCTTAACAAATAATATCAATTTCATCTATTATAGCCTAATTATTTTTTTAATTATCTATTTTATAGAAATTCTCTCATAGAGAAATGTATGTACCTTAGTAATTTTTACCTCAACAAGTTTACTTCATATTCATTGTTATTAGGTAAAATGATGCCATGTTTCTAACAGTGTAAATAATTGGGTAAAATTTTTAATTTTAAGATTAGTTTGAGTTAAAAATAAAAAGTTCCAAAGCTTTATAATTCCATTACTGTTTGAAATGTAAACAGTATTTTAAAATTAAATTGGGCAGTTAACACCAACAAAATATTTTTCATAAATAATAAAGCTGTAGTACTAAATGGTAATACTAATTATTATTAATTACTTGTATTAATATAAAAAATAATTAAAACATTCTTTTAACCACCTTACCAGCAAAAAAAAAAAAATGTATTTTTTCAAGATCTTTTAATTTTTCAAACCATCATCAGGAAATAAAAAATATTAAATTAAGTCAAAAATTAAAATGAGAAAATAATCATGACTGAATGTCAATGGTATACTTAAGAAAATATATGAATTCTGGTAGAATAAAGTATAATTAAAGGAAACCATGTTATAAATATGATAATTTAGTTGTGTATGATTATTATCTCAGTATATTTGTTTTTAGGACACATTTAAATAATTTATCTTCTTTAAAAAATTTTTGTTCATTAATTAAATTTTTTTTAATGAACAGGGCTTTTGTCTGGTCTAAACTAGACAAAAAGAAAAGTTATTGTTTAGATTGTTGTTCCTTAATGTTCATACACTGTGCCAATAAGGTTTGTTTATTTTTACATCATGTTTTTAATTTTAAGTATTTAAACTTTTATATGATTTCATTAATTTTATTTGCAAACTAAATTTCCTAAAAGTTTTTTTTGGCATTCCAAAATTTATTTTTTTATAAACAATTTTTTATTGAAGTTTTTTTTTATATTTTTATCTATAAAATTTTGAGTAAAATTTTTAATTGAAATTTTATGCTGTGGGGGGGACTCATTCTTTAATTTTTCAAGTAAAATTACAATCAAAATTGAAATTTTGTGTATTATTTACAAGCACAGAAATGGAGTATTATCTTACCATGAGCTAGGAAGTATATAATTTTGGGGAAAATCTCTTTATTAGCTACAACTAGAAAATAAAATGTTTCTTAAGTACATTTGTGTGAACATTTTTGACTTGTACAATGTACATTTGCTTCTTTCTGATGCAGTTTGTATAAATTTAATCTTTCTCTTTTCCAAAAGACTTTACCTTTTCTACTACTATACCCTCTATTAAAAAATTAACCAGGGTGTACAAGATTCTGCCCCAAATTCTTTTTTCTCCATTTTATTTAAAAAATGTTTAATTCAATTTTTATTAGTCATTTTTAACAGTCTCTTATAGTTCATTTAAAAATCTCTATTTATATATCATTTCAGAAAGTCAGTATTTCTCTGCTTTAAAATACTACATCCATACAGTTAATAATTATTTTTTCATAATTTGTAAAGCTACATTTATACTTTCCTTTGTGTGCTTTTGATCTTTTTACTTACCTTGGTCATTAGAGGTTAGTGTTTCTGTCAAATGAAAACGAACTGGTTGTTAAAAAGTAACTATTTGTACAAACTGTTGGGAAAACACAGATTGAATTATTAATCTGCTAACAACAGTTTCATTTTAATATATAATTCAACAGCTACAGACTGCAGGATGTTTGGTTGATGCCAGCGAATATTGTAAATCACTTAATGAGAAGATTTGACAGTTTTATGACCCTTCTATTTTGCACTTTAGTATTACAGTATTTTCTAGAATAAGATTTATTTGGTTTTTGAAACTGTTCAATATTAGTACTTAGTAATAATGTTTCATGACCCAGGGACCCCCAAAAACAAAAGAAATTTGGGATTATGATCGAAGATATGTACTTCTGAAGTGTGTTGGCATGTTTGAAGCTTAATAACTTTTGACATTGGATGAACAGATTTTGATGAAATTTTGAACAGAGACTCTGGTTTGTATGGGGTAGTTTGTTGGTAAATATGGGATCAATATCTCCTGGTGCTAAGGTAGATAGTTTTTTGGGGTCAATTTTCTCAAAATTTTGCAAACATAACCCTACTTCATATTATTCTTAGTACATGTATGCATGCCTTATTGTTTTTAAAAAAAATTTCTCCAAATTCCGCCTTTCCCAAAAATTACAAAATGCTATCTTTTATTTATTGTATATTTTTTAACCAAAATTTTTGTTATGTCTTTCTAAGGCATAATAGTAATGAAAGCGACCCCCCAAAAAAAAAAAATTACAGAGGCAATGTTGGGAATAGGATAGCCAATCAAAGTTTAAACATATTGATTTTTTGAACTTTAAAAATTTTTTGTTTTGTTTATTTTCATCTATAATTATGTTTCTACTATGCAAGAATGAAATAATTATTCCAGGAAAGTATTACAACTTTGTTGTCAGCTTTTTCTGATTTATTTTAATAATTTCACATTTTTATTCTATTTTATTTTGTAACATTGGTATGATAAAAGTTATGAATTTACATAAATGTGTTATACTTTACACCATAATTAAAAACATGTCATTTCTATAATATTTTTTACTATTTTATCAAATATATCAGCATTTGTACAATCTGGTAGGATTCATAGAATATATCTCAAACTGCACTACAAGAAATTTTATTAAAAATTGATTTTTAAAAGTAGAAATGGTGGTAGGTTCTTTGCAATAATGTTTGCTAAGATTAAACAGGAATGTTTACATTTTTTTTTTAGTTTTTAAAAATAATATCTGTCAATCGAAAAAAGTCTATTTTTATTCAAGTGTAAATGAGATTGTTTATTCTGTGTTTAATAATTAATAATCTATGTACATATAACTAATATATTATAATTTAAAAAATCTTACAGTTATTGAATTTAATTTTAATTTAATTAAAATTTATAATAATTAATTAATAACCATGAACATTATTCTATGAATTAACTCAGTTTTATTCCATATTGTAACTTAATGGTTTTATTTTTTTTTCCATGTTGATGTTTTTATAATAAAACCGAAAGTTTTTTTATTGTATTGCCTTCAGTAGCTAGTAGTTCTCAAAAAAGAAGTTAGACTTGGAATTGTGCTGAAAATTTCAGAATCTTTGTTTTAATAATTAGTGACAACTGTACTGATTGCTAAACCCAAGGTTTATTACTTACTATTGAGGAATTATGGTTAATTAAACAGAATTTAAAAAAAATGATGTATAACAAAAATTATTAATGTACATTTGTGTAATATTGAGATAGAAATTTATTAGAAAACTCCAAATAAATAAATGTTTATAATGTTAATGTAAAACAGTAAGATTTCTTAGATACACTAGATTTTTAGCACTTAAGAATAGAAAAATTAAAAATAATAAATATGATATTTAAATTTATAATTCCCTTACTTTGTCCCTTTTATTATTCCATCCAAATATCATAAAGCACACCCGACTACATATAATTGTTCTTAAAATAAATTACCTCTGTAGTCACTCACTTTCCCTTCAATAACAGAATACTTGCAATACCAGTGCAGGAGATCCAAAGACACAGGTGAGGTTCTGAGCAATTACTTTAAAAAATGTTTAAAAAAATTCAAACAAAGTGTGTGTAAGAAAATTTTAATTGTTCAAGCACTGTGAAATGATGTACTGGACTATGCTTCAAGATAAATTTATTATATTTATTTCTTAATATTGCTATCGTGGTCCTTAATGTACGAGTCCCTTAATGTATTATAATTAAACACTCTTACATTAATACATACATCTATTTTATACAGTATATACATTAATTTTCATTCAGTACATACTTTTTACATATAAATTTGGTATTGGCCAATCCATAAGTATTAATACTAAATAAAACATCGTCTAACACTGTTTATTAAATTCACTTTTTCTTTAAAACAGTTTTTAATCGTTAATCAAGTTTTGAACTTGACGTAGCAGATCCGATGTAATTTAAATTTGCAGAGGCCTCAGTTATAAAAAGAAAATTCTCATACCTGCAATTTTTCATAGTAATCAAATCTGTCCTTTTTATGTTACACTTTATATTTTTTCAACACTAAGAGAGAATGCCCCTACATTGTTATCGCCACCAGGTCTCAAGATGGAAGAAGATTTTATTCTTTGTCCTGTCATCTTAACCCCACCACTTTCCTGTCTAACACCCTGTCTGTGTGAGCCTGTGTATACACAGAAACGCAGCATTACATGTACAGAAAGTTAGTTCCTGCGCAAAGCTTGACATCATACAGCTACTTAATTCTGTTTTTAGGAAGGAGTGCATAGTAAGAACTGAATCACACTTAAATTGTTTTGTTTTAAAACTTATTACACAGACACAATGAATTTATTTAACTACGATTATAAAAATATGTAGTGTACTAAAGTAACATTTCGAAGACAAAGAAATTATTCAAAATATACAAATTTACTTAAATTCTAAAAAAAAAAACTTAACCAAAATTTATAATGGTCACAATTTGACTGCTGAAAAACTTTATATTATTACAAAATTTATTGACACTGGTGAAGGATTAAGAAATATAGGTTTTAAAATAAAAATGTTTATTTAAAAAAATCTAGCTGATACTTAGTAAAACATGCTAATAGTACAGACAAACTATAACATCTGTAAATGTGTATGCTATTTGTACTACAAGTATATGGCAAAGGTTATGATGAGATGAAAAGAAAAACATGGAACGTAAACAGATGGAGACAACAGTGATACCGGAGACCTGCTAACAGGCACAATACCAAATGATGACTTTTAATTCTATTCTATCATTTCTAAATAACACCTAATTTTATATTACATAATAATTATTTTCAGAACACACTTGCTGACTACATTAAAAAATATTCAATTTATTCTTTTTTTTTTTTTTTTTTTTATCTATATATATATATATATATAAATTTTAAAATTGCATTTGTTATATAATTGTTCAAATACGTATAATGTATGCTGTTGGTATATAAATTAAGAGGTGGCTGAAGTGTTATGTTCATGAAACAGAGAGAGAACAAAATAACTTACAAAGTAACCCACAGAGCTAATCTAGTAGTAAAACTCATTTAAATCACCAGATTTTGAAGTTGAATTTCTTAGATCCAAATCCTTGTAAAGGTAGTTGCTTTTATTCAGACCTGAATCTAGATCATGGAGACGGTCTTCTTCGCTGATTGGGGTTCAATTAACCACAGGTCTCAAAAAAGGTTGGCATGAATTTGTTCTAAACTACACATCTACTGATACATTTACAGTTCAATCAGTAATGACTTATTATTGTTGATGTGATTATAAATTAAAAGATATTAAAAAAACATACAGTGATTAGGTGCTCTGATCATTCTATTGCTACTAACATTCCAAAAGTGACTGACCCATGTCCTATTAGTTTCCCTCGGTTGTCATTGTTATGGAGTTGAGTACGTCTGCTGGGTCTTGAAATCGAAGACAATATGAAGTGATTGAATCTTTAACGTTGGAAAAAGTGAATGGTAGTAACATTCATTGTCATGCATGATGTTTAAACTGTTATGAAAGTACTGTAAGTAGATGAGTGATATAATTTTGTACATTAGAAGCTGTTCAAACTGAATATTGAGGATGTCTTTGAAATGATTAACCAGTCTCTGTGACTGGCACATTAGCAGATATGTATATTGTGTTCGATAATCCACGGAAATGATAATTCTTCAGCATGATAATGCTCAGTCACATAGATCACGTGCAACTACCAAGACTCTTGTTGAGTTGAAATATGAATTTATTTCATACCATCCAAACATATCAGGTTTGACACCCTGTAATTTTCACATCTTACCACAATTAAAATGGGATATTAAGGGTATATAGATAATGAACTAAAGGATGCAGTGAAGTTGTGGATCAAGGAAAGACTGCCAGCATTCTTCATTGGGAGAATGAGGAATTAGTTCTCTGATGGAGAAAAATGTATAACTGTAAATGATGACTATGTTAAAATAAATATAAGTCTTTGTAGCAAATAAAATTTACTTTTATGCCATATTTGTTTCATTTGCAAGAAATGAGCGACTATGCGTTACATTTTAGTCAACTCTCTTATTATACATAAAAATAAAGTTTTTACTTATTGCAGTAATTTTGTAATCTGTGGTGTATAATAAAAATTAAGACATAACCTATTCATATCACATTGTAAAAGTAACTTTACCATTTTTTATATGTTTATCTTTCTTGGAAAATGTAAACAAAACTAATCACAGACACATGGCACACACACACATATATATATATACCCGTATGTATATATATACATGTATTAATAATTACACATATTGACACAATTGTCTAATAAACACACTGCCTCTGGAATATATAAA
>JAAAKQ030168354.1:0-12551 GCA_010016005.3 Zanna intricata
TCGACGCAAAACAACAGTACTACCAACATAAACAAAAATATAACTAAATTGCGGATAAATATTGACTTACCCTCATACAAATCATTTTTCCCTAAGTTTTAGCATGCTCTGCATTTATCACTTATTATAATGCTTCCGGGTACAACTTGCTGCATTATTATTAGCAGTAGTGTTAGTTGACTTACTGTTAGATATCAAAATGCATCCCCTGATTTCCCTACTGTTCAACCAAAAACTCAGTGGTTTAGTAATAGGCAACCCCTGTTGTACTTAAAATCTTGATGTGTACATTTTGATCATCAATAAAAGGTGTATTGTTCATTGACTACATTGTTGTGTTTCATATTGTGTTCATCCTCACAAAGAGAAAAGTACTCTTTATACCATGAATAAATGAATAATATCACTGTAAAAAAACTTGAAGAGGTTTCTCAAAATAACAATTTTATTTGGACCACACCTACTCTCTTTTGAAGTTGTGTAGAGTTTCATTTCATGGTTATTGTTCCATGGATTTTGTAAAATACCTTTCCATTGTAAAAAAAACTATAGCATGGTCTTTTGAATTAATTTATAGTTGTTGGAAATTCATTATTAATATCTATAGACAGTTCAAGAGAAATAATCCTAAATGATTAAATAGTACACTAACTATAGATGCTGAAATACAGTTGATTATTTATATCAGATATAGAAAATAAAATTCCAATTAAATTTATCACGTAATTACTATTACATAAGACAATAGGAAATGTATAGTTAGTATACAGAAAAATCGACCAAAAAGTGACATATATGTGAAAATAACATTTGCTAATTTTGTTTATTAATTTAACTTTGTTTTTTCGGGAATTTTCCCATTCTTTGATCAAATATGGATATTTATATGATTTTATGAAATAAATATATATTTTTAGAGGAGATGAATTTTTATGGTTTAGTCTGTCAATTATGAAAATATTTATGTATATTTTACTCTTAATTCATCAAATTGGTCTGCTAATTGTCGTAGTGATTAGCATGCTTGCTTCTAGGTTAGATTGTCTTAAGTACAACTCTTAACAAATTTACAGCATTTTTCACTTATTTTATTTATCTCATCTTTCTTATTAAAAAGAAATATTTTGTTAAAAGATTGTGTAAGGTTATAAATTAAGATAAAATTTATATTTATATGTTGGTATCATCAAATTCTGTCATTTCAGCTGTTTTCAATTAGATTGCCTGAGTTTTTGATGGCATCATTAACCATTATTATTATTATTGTTATTGTGGCACATATTTTATTTGTACTTAATTATATTATATTCTTGGCTCTGTAACTGTTTACCACATCATGTCAACACTCTAGAGCCTAATTAAACTATAAAATTAGGTCTAGGTAATTTTTTTTTAAGTATTTATAACCTTGTTCATAATTACTTATTTTACAAGTAATAGTTTTTTACCATATTAATTTATTTAATAAACATTAACTTTATATAAAAATTTTAATCTTTTTTGAAAAGTAAATGTATTAAATTTTTGTAGTTTATTTTTCTATGATATTAATCTATTCTGTGTGAATTCTTTGTCTCTTTTGGACTAAGTATATATGTTGCTAATAGTAATATTTTAATAAACCATTTTGTTTTATGTGCTGTAAATAAACATATTTTGTTTTTGTTGGAAAATTTCCAAAGATAAATTTACTTTTAATGCTAATATCATTAGCATTTCTAATACAGAATGTACAATTGAAACAAACATTATAAAGGATGTGTTTGTTTTTTTTTTCTTTTACTACTTTACTACTAGTTAAAAATGTAAACATCTAAAGTATCTTTTATAAGCTTATTGTCAATAAAATGAAAGATCCCTATTTATAGATATAATTACAGGATCCTAGATAAGACAATTGATCTGTACCCTTATTAGCTTAATTGTTTATCATCTAAGCCATATTTACAGGTTTACAAATTATTTTTTATTTTAATTAATAGTAAAATTACATTGAAATATTTTTGTGCGGATGAAGAAAAATTTTCTGAATATTACAAATGTAGCGTGTAAAATTGAATATTTCTTGACGAACTAGAAAATTTTTAAATAATTACAACATCTGTCTGTACTATTTGGTATTAGAAGTTGTAGACTTCCCCAAAGAAGAATGTGATTGTATAGTTGTGAATCGAAAGAAAGAAGTGATGCTATTTTATATAAGCTTTATAGTCTAGTAAAGTTTTTAAAAAGGTTGAAGAAATCATTGAAACCATTTTAATAGAGAATATTAAACTGTTTTCTAAGTTCTAAAATTTCACATTTCAGTTATTAATTATTATGAATTATAGAATAATAATGAAACTTGTTACTGTAATAAATTTCAAGGACAATTTCTTAGTTGCAAATTAACCCCAATTTTTATGTTTTATAGCTGATGTTTTAAATTTAGAATAAATTAACTGGTTTATAACTTCTCCTGCATTTTATTAAGAAACTACTACATAATCTCTAGATTTGATATCACTCAAAAAAAAAATTCCTCAAAAAATCCACTATATCGTCATCGTTCATAAAACCTGACATATTCGGGTTTATCCACTTATTCTACAGTCTTTTTTTCTATTTTAAAGACAAAACGATAAAGTATAACTTTATAATGAGATGGGTGCTTCAAGAAAATCTTTTTTCTTCATGAATAGCAAAATCATTATGAAAAGAGTCCAATGTAAAATAAACAAGCAATAATTCATCTTTGTTAATATATGTGGCAAGAACTTACTATCACATAAAATCAGATTTAGCACTTCCTGTTAGAAATAAGATTTTATGAAAAAGATGAAAGTATTAATTTTTTTTGCATAAGGTTTATTTAAAATATTTATGTCAATCAATTTTTCCAGCTTGCTGCCTGATCTGAGTGTGTATGTATAGACAAATGCAATTACTGTTACCGGGTTACTAGGCCTGTCGTAGCTGTATTTGTCGTGCAATATAAGTGTAAATGAACTGTTGAACATGTAGTCCTGAACAGACTCAGGTTGGCCACTCCTGAAACATATGGTTTATTGAAACCCAACCACCAAAGAACACCAGTATCTACAATCTAGTATTCAAATCCATATAAAAGCAATTGCCTTTACAAGGACTCAAACCTTAGAACTCTTGACTTCAAAAGTTAGCTGACTTTGTGATGGGTTTAACCACTAGATTAACCCAGCTGGTTTATTTCATATATAAAACACTATAACTAACTTTTTTCAGTAATAATTTTTTTTTTTCTTTCAGTAATTTCTGTAATGCCATTAACATTATACAATACAATTAGGAACATTTTTTTGTATTTGTTGTTGTTTATTTTCATGTCTTCTTACAGACAAAGCAGAAGATAAAGAACCAGCTTTATCATATACAGAAGGATGTTTAGGCTTATGTTGAATAATTTCATTTGGTTGATGCTGTTGTATTTCCCAGATTGTTTTAAAATAGGACTTTCGGTACTGTTGTATCATATGACAATTGAGTGTATCATATTTTATGTCTGGATCTCCTTGAAAATCTTCAGGTCTGTATTCTTCACTATCTTTTTATTTTTCTAGAATCCATCTACCAAATTTTCATTTTTCCATGATATTTTTGTACTTTTTTAAAATAGTGAATCTGATAATTCAATAACTGTAAGTAGTATTTTGAAATGAACAATCACTACATCTGTTTATTGTCAGTAATTAATTTTTTACAGGAAAGCATTTTCAGTCATCCCTCTTTCCAACTTATATTTGGTTTGAGTCTTAATAAAAATATTTTTTTGAAAAATAAAGTTCTATATTATCTTCTTAGTACGATACTTTTAAGATTTTGTACTCATATCTTCAAGATCATAGTAGTATGTGAACCCAGTTTGTACACCTCTTTTATTGTTAAAAATTGAAAAGTAATTTGAAGTAAATAATTTAACTGTGCAAGGTAAATTATAACAACTTCAAATAAATAAATATATGTACAAGGGAAAGTGAAATATGAACTGGATTTTTGTTTTCACAGCTCACATACAATCATGAATGAGTTGGTGCAGTGAGATACTGATGATGGAGATGTGAGGAGGGAGTGGACTCTCCAACTCCCTTGACATTTGTGTCTCTCTGATCAGTAGAATCAGACCAAGAAGTTCCATCATTAGTAATGTAGTGTAATATTATGTAGATTCTCATAAATGGGGACATCAACCTCTAAAAGTTTGACTAGCCTGCAAGCACAGTTTGGGTATATGACACTGTCAGTTAGTTTATAGCTGGGCTAGAAAAGTTATTGGAGTGTGTGAAGCTGTAAAAATGAGAGTCACAGCAGATGTTTAAAGACTAATGTTATGAATGATCACATTCAATCAATCTTTGAACTCATTTAACATGATCAGCACCTTACAATTGATGGGATTGCTTTGGAAGTTGGTTTCATTATGAATGTGCCTATTTCATTATCATAAAGTACCTTGGGTTCTGGTAAGTGTGTAGAAGGTGAGTTCCAAAATTTGTGACCCAAAATCAGAAACAGGCCTGACTGGAAGTTTTCTAAAGGATATTGAAAGAGAGGAAAATAATTTTTTTGCTTCAAATTTTTTTCCTGTATTGTAGAGAATGTTTTCATCCGTGGAAAAGTCCTCACATGTGTCTTTTGTTTCTTGAAAGGCGTATTGCGCATTGACTTTCTCTACAAATGTGGAGCACTCTTGAATGCTGCATACTACTATTAGCTCTTGGATTAAGCAAAAGCCATAGACAGGAACAAAAGACAATTCAGAAATCACCCAATCAGAAATGTAATTTTGCTTCAACAGTGCCAGATCTCACATAGTCATTAGCACTCAAGATAAACTGAACAGAACTTACTAGGAAACTTAAGAACATTCCTGCATGCTACAGATTTATCTCCCTGTTATTTCTTTTTGTTTGAGCCATTGAAGGTGGCGACTGGGAGCCCATAAATTCCAGAATGACAATGAAGTAGGGAAGTTTGAGTTCAATTGGCTCTAACATATTCTCAAACTTTTTATGAAAAAGGGATCTATGATCTCTAAACACATTGGGAAAAAATGTGCAGAAATTTAGGGAGACTACATATAACAAAAATAAATATGTTTTATATTATTATGCTGTACTAATAAATTATAAAATAGAAGTCCTGTTTATGTTTGATTGACTGTTTTATGTATATTTAATAATTTTATTATAAACAATTTAACTCGATTTTAAATGATAATTCTTTACAGAAATGATCTTACGTAAATATTTTTTTTTCTTTCTGCATTTTTCTTTTCTTAGATTACATATTATTTTTATTATAAAGTTATAACTATTTTTTTTTTTAAAAGTCAGAATAGGAATTAAGAAAGAAATTAATTTAAACACAAAATACTTTTCTCGTTTGATGATTTCTGTTTGAAAATTAAAATATTAACCTTTATGGATGATTGGTAGCATCTCCTTTTATTTAGAAGACTCCAGGTTGAATCTTGATCAGATATGGAGTTTTTCAGACATTACACATTTTTATACTTAATTCCTTTATATTAAATTGGTGATGGGAAAAGTTTCTGGCCATAAAATTGTGCTTAATCCTTATTATCTATCTTCAAAAAAAATAAAACAGGACATAATGTAAAGAGAAAAAAATAAATTATTAAAAATTATTTATTAGCAAGTGTTTATGTTATAAACAGAATGCTTATATAAATGAACAGACTGTTTGAAATAAATAATTATAACTATATAATATATAAAATCTATATTTATTAACATATATATATATATATATATATATATATATATATATACACATTTATTTATTTAAGTAAATAAAGTTTTATTGACTCTTTCTGATTTTTAAAAATTCTTTACAAGTTTTAATATATGATTAAGCGTTTCACAAATCAGTTTTTTCTCAAACGAATCTGTTGCCATATCAAAACCATAATAAACCGATATATTGAGTATAACTATTCACCAGTTACTACTTTACCAAATAAGACATTGGCATATATATCCAGTAATAAGTATTTGTTGAAGTACCACCAGTAAACGAAAGCTAAGCTTTTCATTTATTGCATTGTTATTAATTGGTATTAAAGCCATGTTGTTTATTATATTCATTGTGAAATCTGAAATTATTCTGTTCTTTCTTTATGTGTAGTAAATGTTTGTAATTATGTTTCTTAGTATAGATATAAGATTTGTTTGTACTTTTTGTTGTATTAATTGTTAAAATTCTTATAACGGTTTTTTTTTAAATTTTTTATAATATAATGTTATGAATTACTTCATTTATATGTTGTACTGTATATTTTTATTGTTCCTTATTTATATTTAGATGTGCCAAAGAAAGTTTGTTTTATAATGTAATCTATATACTATATCATAATAATAATAATTATAAATAGTTGAAACATTTATTTTTGTATATCTATATATTATAATATATTACACTTAGTAATGTAGTAGTATGGCATATAATAACATTATTTTTATGCAGCTTTTTAAAAGCACTTCTTATTGTAAATATGTTCCTCTTGTCTCTGTTATCTCTCCTATGTGCACAAAGGGTTGTTTAAAAAGAGACCAGAATAATGTCAAGTAACTTTTAATTTCATGTGACAGTTATACAGTTTTAGGCTTTATCTCCTTCAGAGGAATTATTAATATAGCTATTTATATAAATGCAGTTATTAATTTTCATTTGATAAAGATGTTAATGTAGTTTTAGTCTTTTTTGAAAAGAAAAGGGATGTTAATTTTAGAAGATGAAGTGAATTGGGTGTAAGGATGCCTTAATTTTATCAGGTAATTGCAAATTAGGAATTAGTATGCGGAGGTCAGTTGTCAATAAGCAAGTTTATTTTATAAGCAAGTCTAATTTTACAACTATTTAGTTTTCAATCTTAACAGATTTTCTCAGGCTTCAAAAATATTTTCATAGATTGTAAAAATAAAAAAAATAAAATCACTCACTTACTGTTCTTGTTTTTATTGCCATCCACGTTTATACAATCTCTGATGTATGAAAAATAATATTCTGTTTACCTCCTAAAAAACATGCTTAAAAATTCTAATGATGTAATACATCTCAGGTTTTTCTGCCAGAAGCAAATGGAATAATCTGATAATCACTCTAATTACCTTAGCTTTTTCATAGGAAATTTATTATAGATTTTTATGAATCTATGTGTAAATTTTTTTCTGTTTGTAGGGTCTTCATTAGTCAATGTTCTCTTAGTTAGAAATATTTAACTATTTCTTTGTCATTCATTTTCACCTTCCACATTGATATTCATCATAATCAAATTTGCAGGCACATTGGACCTCTAACTGGTTTTTTTGTCACTTTTAAAGTTAGTTAAACAGACAAATATTTCAAACTAAACAGATAATTACAAAAGAAACAAAATGTTGAAAAATTCTTGTAAAATGAGAACAATTGTACAAATAAAAGTATATGAAACTTACATCTGTTTCCCCCATATAAATAAGAAACAATTAGATTAATGCAATTTGAAATATTTATTTACCTCATGTAACCAAAGAAAACTCAGATTTTTTTCTCTCCACATAGAACGTAAAAGAAATTTCACTTTATGTACAGTGATAATCTAAACAATTCCTGCAACTACAAACAATTGAGCATAATAGTTTTTTTTTCTTTTAATGAAAGACTTGAAGTTGAATAAAGCAATTAAACCAACAAAAGAAAGAGTTAGCTGCTGTCGACTAAATTTAAATTTAGCACTAGGGAGATTCCATCAATTTGACAAATAAATAAGTGAACATATTAAATCTTTCTTGACCACTTATAAAAAATAAATCTTTTACTTTGCATTCAGCAAGTGGATTATTCAACTAAATAGTCTGGTCTTTTTTAAAAACTCCCGATATTGTTTAAAATGCATTGGATATATGAATGATAATTTTAAATAATTTTTTTCCACTTGGTTTGTATTTAATTTTTTTTTACATTTATTTTATTTATGTTACAGAGTTTTTGCAGTTAATGGTCATATATTATCTCACCCTCTCTCAATTTTCTTTTATTATAATAAATAATATAATGTTTTTGCATCAGCTTCATTATTAATCCACAGTAAATGGTTGGTAAAATATTACCATCCAGGTGTATTTTATAATGCAGAATTCAAGTTCATTGCCAAATAAAGTTTGGATTCAAATCTTTGTGTGAACAGTATGTTTTGATGATTAGAGTTATGTTAATAATTCTAAAGCTTGAGTGGAATCTCAGTTATGTACAGTTAGGTACTAACAGTTCACACAAATTGTCTATTCACACTAATCAAAAACTCTTAAAATTAAAAAAAAATTTGGGCTACCATTAATCTGAGAGTATCAAATTTTGCTAGACTAGATTAAAACTCTTGAATGTATTAGTTAGGTAACTTATGTCCAAAATCTGGAATCTGATTCCCATTATCAGATATTATTATAAAATCTCTACAGAATGCTGTCTTTACTTGAATGTTTAATATTAATTTATTATTTTGAAAATCAGTTCCTATCAAAAAAGACTTAGAACCTATTTATAACCTCAAGGGAGGATGCACACTATAGGTGACAGCTTCCAATCTACTTCACCCACCAATTGATATGTAACCCATTAACCACAACATGTAGTCAATGTGACTGTTCATATCCATTTTTTTCTTTCATTATTAAGCTTGTAAGCTGGCTTAGATAGACCACTACAGCCCATAACCAGATTTACGCTTGAAATTCATTGCCAAAAGGCAAGGAGAATTTGATTAGATCCACTTAGGAGTCATCAGGAACTTCAATTGGTATTTGCAGTAATAGAAACAAAACAAGTTTTCATGACAAGCAATTTCTAGAAAAGTAATTATTGTCATAATTACTTTTTGATAATTGTATTATGTTTAGCTCTTTTTTATATTGTCTTCCATAGATTTGACAAATTCTGAAAAAATCATAGATTACAATTATGTTACAGATGTAGACATTATTATAGATTATTGTAGTAATCATTAGTTAATCAAAAATTTTATTGCATCACATTTAATTTAATAAAAAATAAAACTGATTTTTTTTTAAATTGTGTTTTTATACTGATGGAAAATTTAAAGCCTAAAAAGTCTGGAATTTTTACTACTTATCATCATTGTAGTGATTTATATAGAGTATTTTACCTATCCTTTTACACTAATGTAATGTAAACGTAATTGTTTAGCAGTCACTCTTAAACTGATGCAAAATTAAAATAAAATTTTCATAGGCATTATGAAATCAAATAATTAAAGAAAGTAAAAAGCATAGGCTTCTTTATTAAAAAAAAAAGAAGAATCCCATTTATAAAAATATGGATTGTAGAAAACTATAATAATTTTTTTTTAACTTCTTAATAAACAGATTTTCATGACTTCATCAGGTAACAAGATAGTTTTTTGTTGTTTTTTTTTTAATAAATAATGCAATTTTCAATTAATTTACTCTCCTTACTTCTGAAATCAATTTATTGTATTATACAATTAATTATGCTTATTGAACAATTTAAAGTAATTTTACCTTAGCAATCAATTATCAAATTGCAAGTATCTCATTTCTCAGAATCTGCGTTTTAGCATTGTAATATGGAAAGGCTTATCCCTGAGTGCTAAGGTCACAACAAATCAAGATCTTAATTACTTTTACTGATCACATCTGAAGCTTAATTAATTTAAAAAAGTTTTCATGCTTATATATGAAAATCAATTCATAAACCATTATGTTGTCTAGCAGCTTCCTCTCCAGTACATTTTTGTATTACTTTATCTTGTGGAATGCATGTGTCCCTTTCTAAGTACCATCATTTTTTATTTTTCTGTTTTTATATTTAATCACCAGAATTTGCAATAACTTTTTATTCTGTTTATCATACACTGCAATGATTTGAAGCCACCAGTATTAGATCAGAGGTATACATTAAATCTCTAACATTAAATTTATCAGTCTGTTTATTCCTCTAGATCATTAAAAAACAATTTAAATAACGAGGGAGACAATAAACATTACTGTTTCACCACATTCTCATTTCTAAATTCTACCATTTTACCTCCTGGGCAACAGTCAGCTGTTATTTTTTTTTTTTTTTTATATATAATTATTTATGAAATATCTTAATAAATTTTTGAATAAATTCACTGATAAATGTACCTCTCTTCAGTCAGTATTGTCAAATTTGGCTGAAAATTCTATGAAAAAATTGTAAGCTTTATTCCCTTCCCTTACAATTTTAACTACCTTTCCACATTCACCCTTGACTCCACATACCTGGAAAGAGAGTTCAATCAATTAATATGTGTACCATAGTTTTTAAACTTTCAATCTAACATTTATAAGCATATGATCTAAAATATTTTAAGTCACATTAAAAAAACTTAAAAAACATCTGCCATACTTGATGATAGACAAAAATAACTTATAACAGACATTCATTCCCCCTATAAAAGTAAAACTGACCTTCCTTATCTAAGTCATATGACCATTTGATTTTGTTGCTGTATGCCAATTTGATTTAATATTACTAAATCAAATTGCTCTCATGGTTCCAGGAATCTACTCATCCTTTGATTAAAAATTGAATCATTTGAGCATCTGGAAAGTGAAATTTTACCTCCTAAAAAATAACTTGTGACAGATCTGCTATTCATAGTTGAAATTTCCTGTAATTTCTAAATTTTTACCCTAAAAAATTTCTAACATTCATTATAAATTATGCTAGTCACATTCTGTTGTGGAATACAGCTCAAATATACTGGCATATAATATTCAGTTTTATTATTTTCTGTTATAATGCACCTTGCTTGCTAAGAAACTAGCCTATTATATATTGTGAAATATATAAAAAGATATATTATACCAGAGTATAATATATCCTTTACAGTTTTAAAGTTAGTTTTATATTTTAACAAAAACCCTCTATTGCGCTATCTACTCTGGAAATTCTTACAGCAGTTGTGGCTCAAACTGTTTTCTGCAAGAAACCTTTTGAGCTTTTAAAATACTGGTGTAACTTTTATTTTTTTCTCATGAAATTGTTAAAAATGCTCATATAAGAAAATATTTAAAAATTATGTACCCTTGAATTTAATTAATTCAGTTAAAGGAATGAGATAATATTAAATTAACAAAACTATCAAGTGACAACTTTGACCTTTCTTGTCTTAAATTATTATTTTTTAATTTTATCAAATAATTGTATCTTTTTCATTTTTATGTTCTTATGATTACTTTTTTTTAACAGTGAAAAGACTAAATTATATTTTTAAATGAGTGAATATCATGGTTTTGTGTTGCCAAGATTTTTTAACTGTATAGATAAGTAATCAACATTCTACAAAAGATGATTGTTATCTTTTCTAGCTGTAGAAATGATTTTCATGCTGTATTCTAATATAATGATTGAGTGCTTCTGTAAAGGAATACAGTATATTTTGCATTCGCAAGTGTAATATATAT
Organism: Zanna intricata; assembly: GCA_010016005.3. Lineage (NCBI taxonomy): Eukaryota > Metazoa > Arthropoda > Insecta > Hemiptera > Fulgoridae > Zanna > Zanna intricata. Next base: position 11,490 of record JAAAKQ030168354.1, read on the forward strand.
GTAAGGATGGATACAAATTGATATTTTTTATATGCGTACTTGCGTAATAAAATATTTATATAGCAGCATAATATCTTTATATTAATTGCATTTAATGATGTGCCAAACTGTGCTCTGTGTCTATAAAAGGAATTACAAAAAAAAAGTTAATCTACATTTTTTTTAAGATGCAATAAATCATTTTCTAAGTCACTGATTTACTAAGTTGATAAAAGTTTAATATTTGAGATCATTATTTATATGAAAGACTGATTTTCTGGCTATCAAATTGTTTTTATAGGTTTTCTGCTTGCTTAGTAGAATCTATGTTTATGATTTAGATATTACCAAAATATTTATGATCTGAAATTTTTACACTTATTGGATTTTTTAATTATAATCATTTTATGAGAATAGATCGCAATATTAACTGCATGAAAGCAGGTTCAGTGATAGTATATTTACAAAATATATTAAATTGCTTAATTCCAATGTATACTTCCTATATTTCTGTCAGAAATATGATGATTTGTTAAAAGGTTTTAAAGTAGGTGTACTTTAGTATTGTGGACAAGAATTTATAGCTGTAGTAAAATGTATTGATAAATCATAGAAATGTAGATCAAATATTGTGTCACTATTACTTGTGCAAGTAAAATCGTGGTAGAGTAGAAATAAAACAAACTTACATAGGGTTTATTTTGTGAAAAATTAAACCCTTATTCTTCCAGAACTATTTTGTAACTGCTTCAGAAAATTTTTAATAGGTAACATAAACCTACTACCTTAAAAACCTTAACTTTCATTATAACTGGTTAAAAAACTTGAATTTTAAAATAGTATTTCTATAATCTATAATTACAAAGAGAATTTGAATGTTTTTTTTTTTTTTTTTTAATTTTTAAAATAAAGAAAACAATATTCTCATAAAAAAAAATGTAGCTATTCTGTTGACTATATCCAAAATTGTATTATTGTTATAATTTATTATGTATTACAGTGCACACTCGATTTAACGGACTAATTGGGGGATGGCGATGTCCGTTGTTGTGAAAGTCCGTTAAATTGAAAGTTACTCAGTTT
>JAAAKQ030168410.1:0-12549 GCA_010016005.3 Zanna intricata
TGTGTTATTTAACGGGAGGAACTGAAAACTGGGCGAAATCTTTCGCTAGCCGTAACTCGCTAACAAAATGTTTTCAGTCATATGTTTATTGGAAACTTTTTTCTTAGTTTTAGATATAGAATCCGTTTCCGAGAGATTGCCATGCAGTTTTGATACACTCTGTATAACGTGTTCAAAAATTATATTAATTTGAATTATTATGTTATATTTTTGTTTAATTTTGTTAGATTTTGATTATCGATCATCATGTACTTTATCAATAAATTACACTGACTTAATAAATATGTCTGATATCTTTCATTTTATGTGCTAAAAAACCATTTCAACAAATCCAAAATGAAGTTCTGAAAAGGATGAATTTTTTATTAATTAATGTCTGAAGTACTGAAGAAAATCCAGTTTTCTCAACTGATTGAGGTTAATTTGAGTGTTTATTATAATTTTTTAGTATATTGCTTATGTTCACATTATTAAATTGTTCATATTCATGTATTATTCACTGCCTTCTCATATATTAATATATGAGCTTAATTAAGCTCACAGCTTAAATAAACTATGAGATAAGACTGTATATTTAGTCTGTAACTACTATTCTGTTTGCCTAATTCTGTTATTATTTATTAATTATTATAAAATCCTGTTAAACATTGTTGTTTTACAGTAATTATTCATCTGGTAGTGAAAGAGTGAGAGCAGCCAGTAGAGAAGGTTCATCACGCCAAAGACAAGGTCAGCAACAATATGTAGAAAGCAGAAGAACAAGCAGCAGTGGTTTACCAACAGAGATGAGTCGTGGTTACCATCAAGCTAATGGTGTTTCTTCATCATCGTCCCACAAAAGTAAAGGTGGGTGGAACAGCAATAAATCAACATCACTGCTGCAATCTAGTGATACTTATTGGAAACAACAAACATTTACGGAGGCTGAAACACAAATTTAATTAATGATAATCAACAGCAATATACAGCTGCCATAAGTCATGTAGGTCAGAATGAAATTAATAAATATTATTTTTTATTACAAAAAAATATTCACAAATTTAACATTATTATTAAATTATTCTAACAATCTATGTTCAATTTCATGTTATTCAATGTTTCTGTACATTTGTACATATAAATGTGGTGCTTAAGTAAAATACCATTTTGGAAACTACAAAATGAATTAAATTCCTTTTACTGAAACAAAGGATAAGTAGTTGTAATTAATAAAATCTGTGCCTAACTTAGACGTGGTTTCAGATACTTGAATCTTTTATTCCTACTGTTAAATAATTTCCATGTAGTGTTTTGAAATTATTTTTGTAGTATTAATGTCAATGTCATTTGTTAGTTATTTAACGAATACTTGAAAAATCTGATGTGGACACAACATGTCCTCATTTTTAATAATAACTTTCTAAATTCCTGTATACCTATAATCCCTACATATAAAAATATATGTAATTACATATACTTTTTTTTTATTACATATTTTTTTAATTATTTTTTATTTTTTTTATTGAATTATTATTTATTATAATTTTTTTACAATCATAGGTTAATTAAGTAAATATATTTAAATTTAAAAAAGGTTAAAAAAAAAAGGAAATTAAATTGGATTTGAGCCAATGTCCCTTCTCCTTTGGAAGAACCAAATATTACATAATTAAAATTTTATTGGGCTAACTTTGGAACCAAAGAAAATAAGTACCACTTATGATACTGTTGAAAAACTCTCAATGAGGGCTTATTACTGCAGTTATGAAAAAAGTCCAAAATCCATATTTTTTAGATTTAAGGATTCTTTTGAACGCACTAGTCCAGAGGATTGCTATTAAAAGGGAAGGTGCACAATTAGATGTTACAAATCCAAATTTTCAACATTCTATGGCTAATTGTTTTTGAGTTATGAGAGATACATATCTGTAGATGTCATGTCAAAACTAGTCAAAATGGATTCAGGGATAATCACTCTTGAAATCTGAAAATCTTTGTGATTACGATACCACCTTGTACTTCATGTAAGAAAGTAAAAATTGTTGTAAAGAAACAACAAAATAAAATAATTTTTATAGAAAACAACAGTGTAGAAAATTTAATTCATTTAATAAATTTGTTTACATTAACCTAGTTCAAAAAAACTAGTTCAAAAAAGGTTAACTTTAGATTCACTGTAATAAATTTCAAATTTGTAGTTGATACCTGTCAAATTTAAGAAAAAGCTATTAATGTTGATATTTTGATAGTTTTTTTCTCTTTGCCTGGTCAGTTATATGGGATATGTTTTTTCTATACATGAATTTCTTCTTATTTAGACTTTTCAAGTTTATATTCTTTGCAAAATAGTTTTTATGTTTATAATAGTTAATCATCACTTTAAATTTGTTATAACTTATTACATTCTTTTAAAAACTCTAGTTGGTCAATGTCTGTATCATATGATCAAATTTTACATTCTGTTGACATTTTTTTTCATCTTTACAACTTTCTGGAAATATAATTGAAATTTTTAATACTCTGCATCCATCATAGCCATAACTAAATTTGTGAGTTTTTGCATTTTCACTTTATTTAAATTCTCTGTTATGCTAGCCTGTTTTATAATTTTAATTCTTTATATTCAATTCATTATAATCAAATTTTAAAGGAAATCTTCTCTCTTTTGAAAATCATTTTCTATAACACATTTTTTTTTGTCTAATTTTCTTCTAAAATATATTTACACAGACTTTCATTTGAATATTATTTGGTAATACATGAAGCATTATGATTTTTACTTTCTACCTTTAAGAGAAAAAAATATTTATCTTAAAAATATTTTAGGTTAATTTTTTGTGTTAATTTTTTGAGTGCTTTATATATTTTTTATCATCACTAAATCTACTTCATCTAGTAAGAAAAAAAAAAAGTTTTCATTATCATGTCTTTAGGATTTAGAGTTACAATTTATCTCATGAAAAGTGCGCAGCAAACCAAAACATTACAGTATGATAATTTTAATTTAATTTAATTTAGCATAATCAGTCCAAGAGAAAAGTACACTTTTCTTTATTTAAGAAGTAGTATCTAACATAAAAATGAAGTAAAAATAACTTGTTATAAAAATTGTGATAAAATAATATATTTACCTTAAAAACAAACATTTTAAGAAAGTACATTACCACCAAATTAAAATTTGAAGGAAAAAATCAGAAAAGATATTTGTTACCTCAATGTATTTCTATAATAGCTGATAAGCTACTGTCTGCTGGATTATTGATATTGTTTCCCAAATAGATTACTATATATTCAATATTATTTTCATACAAACTGTCTGCTCTCTTCCCATGTTTTTTTCTTCTTTAATTAAATGTTGAATGTACTTTTTCTAAGCATTTGCATCTACTGTAATAACACCTTCTATTAATAAATTTTTTACCTCACATAACCTAATGTTGTATTATTACTCCCAGTGTAGCCTTTGACTTGTGTCCATATCAGTTTTATCTGATTAAAATTGTGATAGTGTAGAGGAAGACACAACACAACATAATTTTTTAGTTTGTGATTTCATCTACTTGAAAATGAATATATTTTTGCTTAACTGAATATCTTTGATGTGTGCAGTTTTCAATTTTCATATCAAAGCACCTAATTTTTTTCTGTTTTTAGGCAATGGTACAGCGTAATATCCATTACTATGACCAATCCTTCTACAATAATTTTTTTAAACCACTGCATAAAATTGTTACCATTCATTTCATCATGATAGACATGAAAAGATTTAGAATACCCATATACCATTATTCAAAGACCCATTTTTTACATGCATTAATATTAATGTTACCTTTTCCAGTTGGGGTTTTCATCCTAGTTGAAAAACTTTCAAAAAAGCATCTTTTGCACTCTTTACTAATTCATTCAGTCATATCTTTTCCTGTACACATTAACCCTAATTTCATCTAGACAATAAATTGTCTTATCCTCTTCACAAAATTGCTTAATTTCTCTTAAATATTCCTTTTGCTATGAAGTAGTATATTCATATTCGATTATTAAAGAATTATTTTTTCCAGATATGAAATGAAAATTCACTGAGTTTAAAACATGATGTAATGTACTTCTAGAAAAATTTGCATTTCAGAAGCATATAATATTTTGTTCACTTTAGGAAACATGTTATTGAAATAAAACAAATTAACTTTTTTCTGATTGCGGTTTTAATAAAATCACCCAGCTATTCAGTTATTTTTACACACTTTAGAGTAATTTTTGGGCTAAAATATTTATCATCAATTTTTTTATTATATTAAAAATTGTTCCTTTCGCTAATGACTGTTATACTATTTGCTTTCTAAGCAAAGTTTCTGACTTTTAAAGTTATCTTATTTTAAGATTATATATACATTGTTTTTTACTTTGCTGTCTAGCTACTGCTATAGCTTTCGAAGGGAAAATATTGTAATCTGACCAATTTTGGGCATGTGCAGTTTTCACCAGATCTTTACATTTTGACACCTAAGGAACCCAAAAAACCAGTTGGAAATTTTTTGGATGTTCGTATGTATATTTATATGTTTGGTGTTGCACTCTAAAACACCTTATATCTCCAGAACTACAGGACCAATTTTGACCAAACTTGATCAAAATTAGAAGATTATTTCTAAATGTGGGCATTGAGGCAAATAAATTTTCAATTTAAAAGTTAAGGGTAAAGCTGTAGGACAAAGTCACCCTCAGTATCATTTCATCACCCTCAGTACATTTGTTAACAATTAAAAAATAATAATTATTTGCAAAAAAAGTTTTGCAAAATTGCACCCTCAGTCCAAAAAATGCTCTAAACTATTGCTATGTTGTGACGAAACAGGTTAGCAGTAGAATTAATTAAATAAATAATATTTAAAATGTAAAAATTAAATGTATGTAATTAAAAATTAAATTAAAATGTAATAATGCATTAATACAAGCCAGTCCATATCAAATATCACTACTCTTAGGTCTTGTTGTTTTTTGTTATTTTAATTTAAATCAAAATTTATAAAATTACCAATTTTATGTACTATATTAAAAAAAAAATTAATAAATAAATACATTCATAAAATAAAAAAACATGGAAACAATGATTTTGTGTTATCGATTAACCCAAATACCCTTTTTTTATGCATTTATTAGCATTTGAAGCATACATTATTGGCATTGCCGATTTTTTGCAGTATGACTTTCTACTTGTAATACAGTAGGATGAGATTTAATTAGTTAACAATTTATTACATTAAAATAAATAAGAACAAAAATTCGTTACAAACTAAAAATAAGCTACGAAAGCTGCATTTCTATGACGTTACTCTTCATCCTTAGTTAAAAAAAAAAAAATCAGTAAAAAAGTATAAAATAAAAAAATGAAAGCTAAAAAAATACATCAACTTAGCTCTGAGCTGTTTAAAAAGAAAGCAAAGGTTATTTTAGAATAATGGCCTATATCAAATTTGCTATCAGAACTGAACACATAATACTGCATTTGGATTGGGAATGTTTAGCTAATCTTTAGCCAAGAAGTGGTCAAACTTGACCATTAGTACCAAATTTTTTATAGTAATGTATTTTTATGTTAGTTTCTATTACTATCATTTTATTATAATCTTCAGTGACATATGTATTTTACCTGGGAGCTGAGACAATAGGATTATCCTATTCAACAAGGATGAAATGATCAGTTAAAAAAAAGTCTGAAATTTGCCAGAATTTGAACCGAGACCAGTGATCCAGTGACAGAATGTTAACCCCTGTACCAATTAGCTTTACACTTTTTCTTACATTACTTTGTTTAATAAAAGTTAATTTTATTTAGTGACTTATCATAACTCTCTTGGCAAGTTTGGATAGTGTAAGATATACTTCCAAGCCTTTTATTCCCTACTTGGATTATTCATAGCTAGGTTGGACATTATTTTTTGTTCCAGTTTTATATTTTTCAAACATTTTTTTTTTATTACTTCATTGCAGTATTTCATTTTGGTTTTTCCAATTCCTTTATTGTTATGATAATCATTTAAAAATAGAAATTCACATTTAGTTCTTCATATTTAATCTCTGCTCTTATGTGCATACTCTTAGTCATATTTTCTTTCAGTAACAATTTAATATAGGTCAATGTATTCTTTGTTTCTTCTCTGTTATTAAAAAGTTATTATGTTATTCTGATAGCATATTTAAAAATATTTCTTGCTGTGTATAGTACGAAAATGAATAGTTTTATTCAAGTATAATGTATTATTATTACACACCCTTCGTCAAGGGAGTCATAAAATAAAGAACGCATTATATGAATGATGATCATCAAAGTATTTCATTTGAGTTGTATTTAATTTAAATCATTTTATGATGTTTAGGATTGCATATTTATGATTGATTCTATTTAAATTTTTCTGCTTCGGGTGGGTGGATTGTGGGCGGATAATGGGTGATAGGTCAGCGGTTTTTGGAAGGTTAGTGGAAGGATGGTAGGCAGATGGTGGACAGTTAATGAGAGGAGAGTTAATGGGAGGAAGGTTGGCGGATGGTGGATTTTTGGTGGAGGGTATGCAGAAAACCTGAACAAATGTAAAATGATATTTATTGTTCATATCGATGATGAGAAATAAAACACATGATCAAGCATAGTTGATAAGGTACTATATTTTTTTAAGAAAGATGTTATAAAGTTAGCAAAATTAGGTGATTACAAACATTTAATATGCATTCAAAAATGTGAAGAAAGAACCGCTGCAGCTTCAGCTTGTGGGATTTAAAAATCACAAATTCAAAAACTTTGAAAAGAAAATCAGGATCTTCTTAAATTTAAATCACAGTCGTGCTCATTCAGCACATCAAAAATGTATAATCAATGTTTTAAACCAGCTGGGTGGATAAGACAGTTTTGATCAAAGCAAGGTATAAACCGAAAATTTAACGAGTTTCAAGTAAAACATAATGGATTGCTTATATTAAATAAATTACGCGATCAACTTTAAAAGTATTCAATTTTAAGGTTCTAGAACTACACTAGCAGCATTCCTGAAAGAGTTAGACTTTGTGGTGTAAAACTGGTTATAATAGAGAACTATGAAATGAGAATGAAGACATTCTATGCAAAAGGATGGAAGATTTAAGAAAAATTACTCATTGGTGAAAAAAATTTTTTTTATTATTTGGACAAATCATATATTTTAATGTCCCATTTGAGTACAAAATCATGGTCGCATGACAGTGGTACAGGAGTAAATGTGCTGATTAAAAGTGATTGGTTAACTATAACCCATGCTGGAGGATAATTAGGGTTCATCCGATGGCATTGTTAAATTACAAAATAAGTTCAAAATGTGGTGACTATCACGATAGTGTTAACAACAAAAATTTCATGAAATAGCCATCTGAAAAATTAATTCCTTGGTCTTCCCTCCTCCCTAAGTAGTGATTGTTATCATTAATGCGCCATACCACAATTCACTTCTAGAAAATCCTCCAAATTGAAATGAGAGGAAAATTGGCACGATTAATTGGTTAGAAAAGAACAATATTCAGTTTAATAAAGCAATGTGAAAACCACAATTTTATGACATAATTAAATCACATAGAAATTCAAAAATAAGGTACAGTTTTGATGAACTATTAAAAAAATACAGGCATTGAATTATACAACTTCCACCTTACCTTCCTTATTTATATGTGATTTTGAGATGGCATGGTTGTCTCTAAAAAGATACGTTGGTAGTAATAAACCATGTACAACATTTCCTATATCAGATATTAAAAAATTAGCTTACGAATTATTGAATGAAGGTTGGCTGGAAATCATATTACAAACCTGTAAAAAAAGGTGAAACTTGATAAAAAAAGATGGTACCGCATAATTAACTAAATAAAAGATTAAATCTATCGTACATCTAGACAGTGAATTTCTTAAACTTGATTTCCACTAGAATTTAAATAATAAAATAATTTTTTTTTTTTTTAATTCTTGAGAAGAAAGATCTTGAGAGTGAAATTATATCTTTGTTTGCCAGTAAGGTGGATAAAAAAAAATTATTTTTATTATTTTATCTAGAGAGCGGTAGTGAAAGTAACTGTTCCACTGAATATAAAGAAGATGGAGAATTTGTACAGAAACTGTACATATAATGCTAATTTCAAGTTAGTGTTAATAGTAATAATATCAGTACAATCATCAATGCAAACAGTCGCCAAAAAAAAATAAATAAAAATTTTAAAAACAAAAAATTCTAAACAATTGCACAACAATAATTATACATTTAAGTTAGAGTAATCATTACTAATTATGTAATAATGAATTAAAACTAATAAAAACATGAAAACGGCAATAAAATAATCGAGATAAAATTATTCTATTTTGACATAACCTGTTTTGACTAATATTATTATAAAATAGCTCTTGGCCAATAAAATATTGTTTTATAAATTTTAATTGCATGAACCCCAACTCATTCAGTTATCATTGGACTCACAGTTCACATCAACGTGTGAATGATTAATCTAATTACATTATTAGTCTATTTTCAATTGGATTGAATCTTTCTTAGCTTTGTTTAGAGTCCTTCTTACTACCACAACACTAAATAAGCCTTTTACTTACAATATCTTTACATACATGCACAGTACAGTATACTGTATCTCTATAGTATACAGTATACTATATACAGTATGCTGTATTACAGCTATTATACAATGCAGATGTATTCTCAGTTCATTCTTTTTTATCTTGAGTCTGATTTCAGTAAATTGTATAATAGTCATTGTATAATTGTAATTGTGTAATTTAAACAGTGCTAAACAGTGTAATTGCATAATTTAAACTATATTCTTGCATGCTAGTAAAAGTAAAGTTCTATTGTTTGCATAGGAGAAATATATTAACTTCAGGAAAAAGTATGAGAATGTCTAATAATTATTGCCAACAGATACAATATTTGTTAAACTTGTTTACTTAAAAAAAAATGTGTTCCTGTATGTACATTTCCTATTACTAAATGTGTAACACTACATAATATCTCTAAATTTTTATTACAGCAGCTGATGGTTCTTGTTAATAATTCTGTCTAATTAGTGATAATTAGTGATTAGTGTCTAAATAATCATTCTGTGATTAGTGATTATTCTTCTTACATTAAAATTGAAATATTAAAATAATTAAAATATTAATCAGTCTTGGTGAATTATGTAATTAGGTTTAATTTATTTTGATAGTTTTTTAATTTATGGTGTTTTACTTAAAACACCACCACACATCTACATTTTAAATGTTATTCTTCTGTAATATTCTTTTTAATAACATTTATTACTAACATATTTTTTCTCTTAAAAAATATGCTTAATTTTTTAAAAGTTATAAATGTTTATTTATTCCTCAAGCCAAATTCAGTTTATTGCATTCTTTTCCAAAAGCTTAATTTAACAAAGTATAAATAATCATAATTTAGGTTACTATAGCATAACTGTCTTGTTTAACATATTTTATAATATTCAGAAAATTTTCCAATAATTCATAAATTTATTAAATTAACTCTTTTCTGTCCAAAATCATCATCAAATCTGTTAATGTTGAAGTAGCTTGTTGCATGACTTATGTCATTTATGTTAAATTGTTTGTTGATCACTTTCATGTTTGGTGATGTAATATGTTTGTTTATATTATTAACTCAGTACTGTACATTTATTACTACTATTTGTATGTAGATTTGAATAATAATTTTAAAATTATTTAAAGTTAAATAATTTATATGTTTTATCTATTTTTATTTTCATAGGTTGTGGTAAAGAGTGGTGTTGATAAATCATGTTAGTTGTCTGTTATGTCAGTATATAATGGATTTTCAACTTCAAAATTTTACATTATACATAACTCAATATTTAGACAAACACCTGAAGAAAAATAATTTAGCTTTCAGATTTAAGAGTATGTGGAGTACATTTTAATGCTTTATTTCCAAATTAAACAGCATAAGTCTTATCAGCATAAGAAGTATCAGCTACTCTTTAATGTAAAGAGAAAAATAATAATATTGTAAAGTGAAATTATTTTAATCTATGAAAAATCATGTATTCTTTGATTGGTGTGATGAAATATAATTGTTTTTTTAAATTCATCAGTTATTTGACTGGTCTGGCCTGTTATTCTTTCTGTTCTAAGCCTATCTTTTAATTTCTGCATATTAACACTGTTTATATGTTTTATTTTATACATTCCAATTTTTGTATTCCTACATAGTTTTTATCTTTGTCCCTCTTTCACCAAATTAATAGAAGGTTTTTGTACATGACACACTTACCTACTTTGTCTCGTTTTGAGATTGCACCTCAAATTGCTTTCCTCTCTTAATCTTTTTAAGACATCTTCATATCAAATTCTATTGATCTTTATAATATTCAACACTTCTGTAACACTGCATTTCAAAAGCCTCCATTCTTTTCTTTTCTGTGTTTTGTTTTTTTTTTTTTTTTCGGTTGTCCATACTTCACTACATAAACTGTTACACTCCAAACAAATATTTTTAAATATTTCTTAGATTTATTGTTTTGAGCATTGTTTTCTGCCATTCCTAGCATTGTTAGTAGTAACATTCTTAGTTGATGTGTTTTGAAGTCCCTCAATTCTCAAAAGTATGTTTAGCATTGAGCCTTCCTAAGTTGTAATTGTCAAATAAATAGCAACGTTAAGCTCCTTCCACTCCCTCTGTTAGTAGCTTAACATTACTATTTATTTGATGATTCCAACTTAGGAAGATTTAGGGCTAAAAGTAGTTTGGAGAATGCAAGTACTCTGAAATACCGCCAACTTACAAATGTTGAAAAATGAGTGACATTGCTAGGAATGGCAGAAATAATATTCAAATCAATCATCATAATCCTAGTGGAAGTATAAAATATTGTGAAAAATCTTAATACTAGTAAAATTCTATTTTTGCTCCTTCTTATGCTAGTCTGCCTTTGATGTTTACATTAATATCATACATAATTTTTTTGAAGTAAATATTCTACTCAGAAATCTGTGTTTCAATTCCTGTATTGTTTCATCTGTATATAAAATGAAGTGGTATAAAATGGAGCAAGTTAAAATGAAGTGGTGACTGGCCACTTAATTTAGCTAATTTTTATACTGTTTATATGTAAAACATCTTTTCCTTTCTTTTAATTCAGTTTTCTTGGTAATCTAATTAATAAAAATTATAACATGGTTTTAAAAACTTATTGAAAATTTATTTTCAAATTGTGTGGAAATTGTTTTTCCGGGAGATCTTTTTAGAGCTAACTTATTGAAGAAAGAGCTGTGTAATTAGCTCTGAAAATATCTCACTTAATCTGAAAGTAAGTTGATTATTTCTTATAGTATTAAAAAATGATTTACTTTCTAAATATGTAGAAATATATTTCCTAAAAATCTTTTTCATTTTTTTTTCACATCTATAATATTATTCTTTGCATATAAATTCTATATATCGATTAAAAACAATGAACTCAACATACTCATTAGATTAAACACATTAGATCAAACACAACTTTGAGAAAAATGTCACTCAGAACAATTATCTTATTCAAACATTCAATAACGGTATTTCCTAACAATTTTAAAAAAAATTGTCTCTTTTGTAAGGCGATTTCATCTATATGCATAAAAAGATGAATACATAACATAACAACAACTCTATCTGTAACACTGCAGATAAAGGAACTGATTAGAAACTGAAAAGGTGTTTTGGAAGCACATTTCATTAAATTAAGAAAGTGAATCGTTTTTATATATAATAAAAATATTATATAGAAACATATATTTGTTATTAATCTTTTAAACTACATTTCATTCATCTATGAAGTTTAATTTATTTAGAAGAAGATCAGCATAGTGCTTAGAAATTATTATTAAAAAGTATTACAGATACCAAAGAAACTCCTACTTTTTTTCAGTTATAAAAGCATATTTAAATAGTTTTAATTTCTACCCGAGGCTTCAATTTTCTTTTTGAAACATACTAATGCCTTAACTTTGTGATCCCTGTGTATGGAGAAACGTATTATATTTATAATGAGTCAGGCCTCAGTAGTTCTTCGGAAGGGATTTCTTAATACCTAGTTGTAAATCTCATGAATTTTAAATCATCAGAGAAAAAATAGTGATGTTACACAATTAAAAAAAAAAAAAATTTTTTAAATTTAGTTGAAATGTTTTTTTTTGAAATCTGAAACGATTGGTAGATTTGCAGGACTGGATCATCATTGTTGAAAAAGTTTTGAATATCGTGAATGTGTGCTATGAAGTAAGGAAGTTATAAAATATGCATTAACATTAAAATTATAGATTTGGAATGTTAAACAATGGTATTTGGAGTAATGAAATGAGTGAAACCAAATAAAATATGACTGACAAAAATAGTAATTTCTTGTTTAAAAATTGCAGAATTAATTTAGCTCAAATCTGCTGGAATTGTAACTAATATACTGGTAATATATCCTAATTTACGACGGTAAGTCAATTATTATCCGCAATATAGTTATAAAATTTTATTGTAATCAAATAGGAAACTTACAAGTACATCA
>JAAAKQ030168454.1:0-12548 GCA_010016005.3 Zanna intricata
TGTTTGGTAATAATCCATTCAAACCGAGACACTTTGTGATTACGAGAGAGAATGGAAGCTTCCAGAAAGTAAGCCCACTCTTAATAGAAAGAGAAATAACGAGTTGTTTTGGTGTTCCAGTCAAGGATATTAGGAAAACATACAATTGGTTGCTCGTTGAAGTTGTAAATGACGGCCAGTCAGTAAGAATTCAGTCTATTAAGGAAATTGGTGAGTTCCCGGTGTCTGTGCAGCCACACAGTACCCTCAACTATTCAAAAGGCGTTGTTGTGTGCAAAAGATCTGTTGAATTGCACAGAGAATGAAATCGTCGAGGAAATGTCCGACACTAATTTATATAATTATAAAATTAAAACAACTGTATAAAAAAATAATAAACTATAACGTAGTGAGTAATAGTTATAACACTTCACTATTTTCCGTGAATGATTTAGAAGAATAGATTCTGCTTTTTGCATTTTTTAAGTAATAATACCAATAACAATAATAAAACAAGAGTGAAAATCAATAGTTAATTTACCGACTGTTATTTACAATATTCTTTCTTATTATTTACACCTTTAAACTTTATTTCATGCTTTGACTAAATAAATAATGTATATGTTGTTTTCTTTACGTTAATGGCCTTCAATTCTCTTTTTATATTCAAGACGTGAATAAAATTTTATGACTATTGAAGTATAAAAAATTACATTAACTTTGACGTAAAACAATGTTATTATTTTATTTTCTTAAAAAATAAAAAATAATAATAATAATATATTTGTGAATAAATGTATATATATATATACATTATTTATAAAAGAAGTAGAAATAAACTACAGTCCTTCATGCTTTTATACTGCTATTCCATTTTCATTTACATTTCTCATTCTGGTTTTTATTGCATATTTCCCTAACGGAGTTGTTTATAGAAAATAGCCATCAAATTTTTTTATAAGTAATATTTCTTATATGTTTTGTTTTTATTTAGATTTCTTCAATTGTATTGTACTTTCGTTTTATTGCATTTTTAAGTTAACTCTATTTAAATGATTATTGCATAATTTAAATGGTATCGTATAACTGATTGAATGAAAAACTCAACATTGGAACTGATCGAAGAAGTAATATTTTTTTTATGATGCGTATAATTTTATTTATTTAAGAGGGTGAACTTATTTTTAAAGGTTTATAAATTTTATTATCCTGTTTTTAATGAAAGTTACTTAGACAAATTGCTTAATTCATAGGAATTGATTTTTTTCACACCCATCTCACTTTATTTATAAATATAAAATTTTAAATGTATTTATACCTAAATGTAACATTTTTTTTAACTGATTTCAACAGCTTCTTTAATAAATATGAGATCTTGGTAGCAGGATAAACAAATGCTTCACCAAACATTCCTAAAATCAAAATTGTTTGATTATAATATTAAATTAAATATTAAAATATATGGTATAATCGTTTTTTATGTTTCCTGTATTTTTTTTTTTTTTTTAGTTAAATATTATTTTAATGAATTCTTTTATTAATCATCCTGTTGAAAATTGGCGGATAGCGCTTAAGGTTTCTTTTCCTCTACCTATGTCAATGATAAATATATTCAGTAAAATTGTATATGTAATTTTCAATTGACAAAAAATAAATAAAATAAGTATTAAAAATATTTTTTACTGACAGTGTTTGTAAATTTTGCTTTTATACGTAAATTCTATCAAGTTTTATAAAAATGTTCAAAAACTTATTGGATTCGGGCAAATGTAGATTTTACTTGTAATAATTGCTATAATAGATTAAACAAAGGTTATAATTTCAAAGAAATTAAATAAGAGAAAATAACTTAAGGAAAATTAACCAAAAGATTTTACTAGAATGGAACGTATTTTCCAGTATAAAAACATCTGAAAATGGCAAAGACGGAATATACATTTTCAGGAAAATTTTTACAAAACTCGAGCAGCAGTTTACAACTATATTTTCTAATAATTAAATATATTTTAACAGTCATTTATTTCAGAATATGGACATTGTGTTATTGTTTATTGATGATGAGTGTATAATGTGTATTACTGCCATTCGGTGAAATTTCTTATTGTTCAATATTATTCAAAAGTTGCGGATATTATATGATTTATTCAGCACTCCTCCTAAGGCAAGATTTGATAATAAAAAATAAGAGATAATTTTGAAAAAAATACATTAAAAAAAATTATGTTTTTTTTACTAGTATATTTTGCACACTCTATTACAATTCAAAAACCACTTTTTATATACCAATTAATTATGATTTACATCTACCTAGAGTGTATTTAGTATAAACTAATAAAAGAAATTATTAACTTTTTTAATTGCAGAATTATTGATATCCAATTGTTAGGAGTGTTTTTTTATGAACTATTTTAATATTTTAAATTATTCTTTACTCATTGTAATTTTTTTTTTTTTTTTTTAATTCTTTGAATAGATATATTATATGAAGAGTTTATTGATTATTTAAAAAAACTTTATCATGAAAAACAAAATAAAAAATAATATATCTTAAAATGTGCAACATAATTGGTATTCACTTAATCTTGAGTTGATGCAAATATACAAACAGTACATTCTGTTCTAATATATTAGTCTGAGACTGAGGTGAGGAGAGAAGAGTGAATGATGATCTTTTGTAAACAAACTGTAAAATAATATGATTGCAGAATGATTTAAAAAAAGAAATAAGAACAATTCTAAGCATTGGTAATTAGAAAAGAAACGAGAAAACTTGAGAAATATTTAAAACAAAAGACCGAATTCATCGGAATCCAACTTTATAGATCTTTATTAAAAAGTTGTAAAAATTAAAGGCCACGGACCGTTTTCCCACACATGATTTTCTTCATAAAATCACTGCTTTCTTTTTTAAGAAAGGCTTCCCTTCTTAATTGATCGAATTTGACAATTTTGGTTTACAGTTCTTTTTTCCCCAACAACCATTTCTGTTCATGTTTTATTGGCCAACTCGTGTCATAAATCATGAATATAAAAAGAGCTACACCTACTGTCTCCTCAAAAATATGTGGTGCAACTGCCTTCATTTTCGGAAAATTGTAGAGACAGACCACATATCCTGAAAACTTTTGGAGAACAGAACGTTAGATTCCCACACTTCCATATCCATCTACTAAATACGTGAAAAACCAAACAACATATAACCAGCGTTATCAAACAACTTCTCTTACCAGTCTTATTACAATACTACATAAATTTATATACTAATTTTTTTGAATTTTTATTTTTTGCACACCATTTGATTATAACGCAATAAAACTGACTTCTTTACCAGAAAATTATGAATGATTTCTTTTTGGAATGTACGTAGTATTTCCACAAAAGATAATTTTCATTTGGCAGTACAAATAACAGGTAATCAAATAATATTTTAATTAACATTTTTAAATTCATCCTTAATTATTTTTACTTTTATTTATCAAAAAATATATATGTTATTGTTTTCATAATTTTAATCTTTAACGGAAAAAAATTGTATATTTTTCTATTAAATCCATTTTTTTGGGGGATAATTCAGTGTAAATATATCTTAGCTATGCAGCACTGGAATGTGTAGCTAAATGTATCCAGTGCCGTATAGCTAAGATGGAGATTTTGAATTCGAATTATTCCGTTTTGGGTAGCTATTCGTACACATGGCATTAATTTTATACCTACAATATTGAACAAGTAAAACGATTAAAATTTTGAGATAATTAATATTATTATTCTCTAAATGAAGTCGTTAGTACGAAATATTTTAGATTTTTTTTTGTAAATTATATTGCCTAAGGATGTAATTTGCCCTTTATGAAGGTGATATATTTTGCAATGATAATTCCATGTTTGTTTTTTGTAATTATTAAAATGGTAATGGAATTGTCGTTAGTTAAAATTTAATGAAATATTGCTTCCTACTATCAGACAATAAGTGAAAAATTTTAAAATCCAATAAATTTTATTCGGAAATCATGAATATGTATACTAGAAAAGGCAAAACGAATTTTAAAATCACACTTCAAAAATGTACCTCCCTTTCTACCTTATCTGACATCCGTTCAAACAATCCAACCAGATACCATCATTTCTACAATAAACGACACGCAATTTTTTAGTGGTGTCGAGAGTGTGTGCAAGAGACAAAGTCGTCAATATTTCAAATACCACTCAAATCTATATCTATATGTACCAGCCCCTTCCTACCTATCACTACGGTGCATTAATGCAAACTGTGTGTTCGAAAACAAACTTACGCTCCAATAAACACATCTATGTATTTACGCACGTACACTTGCACACTCAATACGTTTCGTAAAAAAAAAAGATAGCGCAAGAGAAATGTGAAGATTTTCATTTCATTTCCTCTCACTCGGAGAAAAACGATGTCATATTTATTGAGCTATTTGTATACTTTTTTCTTTGAATAATAACGCGTACAATAATAATATTTCAATTGTTTTCCATAAAAAAGATTACTGAATTTTTTCATGAACGATTAGGTTTTAGCAATTTAATTTTATTGGTTTTTCCAGAGAAATATTTTCTTTTGTAATAAGATTAGGAGAAACTTATTTTTTTTTACTCTTTTCTTTGAATAAGGTTAATGAAAAATATATTATAAGATTTCCCCTAAGGTACATTTTATTTTTTATTTTATTATGACTATTTTATTTCTTATCCTTTTCTTTACCTCAATTTTATCTAAAAAAAAGCTTTTCTGTTTTCTTTCTTTACTTCTAGATTTTACTATTGAATTAAAGATTTCTTGTACATTTATTTTAAATAAAGATTTTCTTTTTTAAAATTTATATTTTCAATTTATTTCTTTAAGGAAATTAGTTTTACTTAGAAGAAATCTAAATGTTAGCCAAGTTTAATAATTATTTTTTAGGTTTTTTTTATCAACATAATATTCATTATAAAGTTTGCTAAATACTGGAAATACAATGGGATTTATTTAATTTAATGCATATGAGGGTGATTCAGTTTTTGCAACCCTTAAAATTATTAATTAATTATGTTCAATTTATTGAAGTTTTTTAATTTAGAAATATATTTAAGAACTTCGGTTATTAAAGCTTAAGGGCTAATTTTACACTATGTAAAAACATAAATTTAAAACATACGCTTAATTTCAAGAACTTATGTAGTTCAAAATAATCATGAAAATAGGAGTTAAATTACAAAGATAATGTTGCACTATTCTTTTCAGCTTATTAGTACAGTTATTTAAAAAAAAAAAAATAACTAAAAAGTATCAAATAAATATGGTTATCTAATTGAAGTCAATTATAGTACTGTGAGTAGGTTAATATTTTTAACGCTTCGAAATTCAACTGCGTTAAAAGTAAATCCATACTAAATAAAATTTCAAAAAATTTCTGTTAGAATAAATACAACAATGTACTTAATTTATTATTTATAACTAACATTATAATGAAAAATTGTGGTTATAATTCAATTTTTCTATAGGCATTATTACGTATTTTTCCTTTTGCAACTGACGTCAAACTGGTCCAGGAAACAATCCACCAAGTAGCAAATCATTTTTAGCACTTCAAAGTCGTAAAATGTGTTTTTTTATTATAGAATTTATTTGATAATCCTTCATACAGTAAATTGTTTCTGTTTCTATCATTACGAAATAAGTACGTGTGGATAATATAAGGTTTAATTTGGAAATATACCTTTATTATTATAGATGCTTTGATTTGTAAGTATGGGGATTTTAAGTTATGGCTATTTGTAAGCTATGTTGAGACCATCAGTTTTTCGCCAAGAAATAGAATAATTTTTATTTGTTACTACTATAAAGTTAAAGAGCTTGACTGTATTTAATCTACCCAAACTTCTATTAGTATAATTCAATTTTATACATAGGACACAAAAAAAATCACACAATATTCTGGTTATTGATTTAATTCGCTCCTCTCACGTCATTAATTTTTTCTTTCTTTTCTTTTACCGTCTAGTTAACAAAAGTATGGATTAAAGTACATTATCGTCGATGATTGAAAGAATTACCTAAACATTAATCAAAGTCTAAGTGAAGAATTTTGGATCTTTGCAAATGGAAAAATAATCCTCTACCGCATTATCTCGTTGTTTATCATTTCCCTCATTTTCATTTCTTAAACTATCATTAAGTGTGTTGTAATTTAATCAGTAACATGTTCAACCAAAAATTTATCTTTTTATTAAAATTGCAAAAAGAAACATTATTGAATTAATTTGTTTTCTATTAACAATTTAACTGAGTTGATGTTAAATTAAAAAAAAAAAAAAAAAAAAAAAAAAATAGAATAACAATAATCAATATGTTCCGTAATAAATTCATGTGATATTGAATATTAAATTTAAGTGTGATAATTTAATATCACAACATTCGGGGAAATTAATTTATGCTGTGATGTTCGTCTATTTTTAAGTCATTTCTCAAATATTGCACAATGTAACATAACCGTTACAGTAGTGCTATGCGTGAGCCATTGTTTTTGGCAATGGGAATTGTTTCTAAAGTCCTAGTTTCGCCCACAATGGTTTCCCGAGGGCCGCATTGCTACTACACTGCCCATTTGGGAACACTTTACACACTTCATAACCACATATGCCATTGTATCACTGATACAATGGCATATTTTTCTTTTAATCATCTGATTAAAAGAAAAATGAATCAAAAAAATCTAATTTCCTTCAACTTTTTTTTTTCAATTGATAAATATATCTTAAATAATTAACTTGCTCTGGTTAAATATAAAAAGATGGAAATATTTAGTATTGATTTTAAAATAATTATGTTTGAGTTTCTGTCATTTACTTTAGATAATCACTTGAAATTTTTTTTTAAATAATTAGTTTAATTTTGTATTTCTGCAAACATATTTTCGACTGAAAATGCCCAGCAGTTGAATTTGCAAAGAATCTTTACAGATTTTTGTGTCGCACGAGTTTATTAATTATAGTTGTATTTATTAGAAGTTCTTCATTCAAAAAATAATTAATCGATGGATGAAGTAATTACTTGGTGAAAATCCACAATAAAAGAAAATAAATATGAATTTAATTTTCAGATAAAATTTAAAAAAACAAAATAGCTGTTTCGGTACATGGTAATCTCCTCAGGTACTAAAAACGTTTTCTGTTTGTAGCACCTGAGGGAAGTACTGCGTACCGAAAAAATTCATATTTGATTATTTATTTTTATTTTTTTCCCAAAAATAATTGATTATTTCTGTAAAAATAATTCTTCAAGAGTATTTTACTTTTATGTTTTTCGTGTGTGATATATTTTATTAAAACTTTCTTGTTAAATCATTAAGTCAATAGAACTTAACTTATGAAATAAATTCTTGCAAATTGATTTTAATACGTTTATGAAAAAATTGTAGAATAACAAATGAAAAGATATATAATGCTTCTTTTTCTGAAATTTTCATTACTTATTTTCCTTATGAAGCAAAACCTTTAACATGGAATCTTAATATTATGTTAGCTTCACAGAGATATAAACATACGAATCAATTTAAATGATTATTAAAACATAAAATATTGTCTTTTATTCAATCCTTTGCAGGATTATTCTAATTTTTCTTGCATAATTACAGTAATTACTAATGATTATCTGATTTTACAGTAATCAGGGTATGCGCTAGGAGTTTTTTCTGTTTAAGTTTCCCGGTTTTATAGTATAAAAATAATTTGAAAAATATATATTTATATTATGAAGCCGTATAAGCTTGCTCAAGGACACTATTATTATTATTTTTTTTAACGCCTACTGAAAAAATATCTTTATGTCTGTTAAAATGTTATGTCTGTTTTAAAAAATATCTTTGTCTTTTATACGTAACAAATAACAAATAAATATATAAGTTTGATGCATGTAATTATCAGGCGCTTTTAAACAATATTTATTATGAAAAAAGAAACATAAAAATTCGATTATAACATTTCTAAATGATTATTCCGGAGCTTAGTCACCATCTACTTCAATAACTCCGTACTATCTGCTTTCAAGACAGTCTATTCCACGGAAAAAAGTCATTGTACTCGGAGACAATGTATGCTTTGACAGCGGCCACCAAGTTATCCAAATTGTCATAAACTTCGTTCGCTCTAATCTTTCTGCAATTTATTGACGTGATAGTCCGTAGACGCTTCTGTGAGAAAAAAATGGAGATTTGGAAGGAGTTTCTAGCCCTTATTGTGATGGATTGGACAACACGACGCTCAGCATTGGGACGCGCATTATAGTGGGGGAAGACGATATGGTTCTTTTTGTGCGGTCTTTCTGTAGAAACGGTGCTTGCTCATTTTGTTGCAGTAAATCACTGAAAATTTGGACACATTCGGTTTTATTGTGGTCGGAGAGTTTGTGGGAGACCCATTCAGCCAATACCATACCTTTCCGAGCTTTTAGAAAGAAACTAACGTTGGTCGAATGGTTCACATTGAATGTCCTGGATCAGGGTACTTCCGATAATGCATTGGAACCAATGCATCATCCAGGGGTAATGATGATCCAGGGGTACTCATCTAAACCATCAAGGCCCCTTGAGGGTTAATATGATCGCGGAAGGGGGGGCAGGTTTGTTCAACGCACACTCAACTCAACCCCAGATAGGGGTAGGAGAAGGGCCGGGTTAGGTAGCTCTTCTGTTGAAGGGCTCTTTGGCATGCCAGAAAAGGGCTGTCGGAGTGAGTCAGAAGGCCCCCGAAGGGAGCCTTCCGACTTCCAACAGGGGTCAATCTGCTCCTACGACACTCCGCGGCGACTGCGTAATGCCTAACGGCGGGTCCAGTTGCCTCGGCGGTGTTTAACGAAAAAAAAAGAGAAAAAAGATCGGGACTCGAAATCAGAATCTTCACGTGAAAGGAAAAACGCTATTACTCGGCCATGTGGAAGGACTGTTACCTATGGTAGTCAAAAAATATATTATGGGCACTGACGTAAGAGAAAAGATTTAAAAAGATAAGTAATCGCAGGAAGATTAAAGGATTGCAGAATTGAGAAATGTTAAAAGGTTCAAATAAAAAATAAAACAAGATGGCGAAGAGGAGTTTTCAATTAACTTATTAAATTCTCAATTTTATCATTCATTACGAACTATAGTTGAAATTTTATTTCATTGAACTATGAGCATATTTTAATCACCGAAATATTGTAAAATTTAATTTATAATAAATACAAATAATAATATTTCGTTTTAATAAAAACATACTTCAATAAATTCTGATTGGTAATCAAGTTGATACGTAATATAAAATATTTCCATAAAGTTATATTAATTGATAAAATCAATAGGATATTTGTTGTTCTCCAAACAAGTACTCCATTAATTGAAAACTTTCATTATCTCTGTTGATGACCTTTTTACTCATTATAATAAATCCAGATTCAAAATATAATCTGTAATATGTAATCTATTTCAGTAAACTCTTTATATACATTACATGAAATTTATTAGCGTAATTCTTATTATTTTGTAGTACATTATATTATCTAATTTTATTTTTCCACGCATAAAATAATATAGTAAGTTGCCTTAATAATTAATATATAGATTTAAAATAATACTAATGTCTATTATTAATAAACAATCTTGATGAGAAGAGTTAGCGTCTTTCATCCGAATTGCCGTACAAATTTTCGTTCTAATACGAAAAAATGACCAAAGAAGTCGTTGTCCGTCATCTCAAAAAAATAAATAAATAAATTACGATTATAGTATAATAATTTAGAACTCGTGAAAATTATAGTCTGGCAAAGAAAGTTACCTTAATTTGATCTGTCAAACTTTGTAAGTAACAACAGTGGGGAAAACCATAATTAATACAGATATCCTGTTTTTTTCTTACATAATGTTTACTATTAACAGGTAATTTAAATAGAAAACGAAAGAAAAAGAAGGTTTTCGTACTTTTTTTTTTATAAATCCAGATCTCAAACTCTGTAACTTGCCGTAAATAATTTTGTTAAAATCGTACACTTGTCATATTTTAAAATATGATTTTTGTATCAATATGGAAATCTCAGGTTTTTGTTTAAATTTCGATGATAGTAAGAATAAAAAAAGAATTCCATTTTTAATAACGCAATCAAAATATTTTTTGACACTTAGTAAATAGTCTTCCAACGGAAATTTAAAAAAGAATATTGGCTGTAAATTATGAATAATAATTATAAAGAAAAAATCGTATTATTTTAATTCTTCATGTACATTCCTATGCGTGAAATAGTGAATCAAGTCTGCGACTTCTTTAATTGATGCCTATTAATATAAATATCAACAGTATAAGACTATCAGCTATCACTTATAACAATAGATTCCCGGTTCTAATAAAGATATTAGCTTAATAAACGTTTCTAGCTTATCATTACTTGAACTATACTTAAGTTAAATGTATTTTTGTCAGCAACTGTTAGTACTATTTGGGGCGTAAATGTATGTACATATTAGGAGTTTATGACTTCATTGAAATAGCAGTATAAATCAGTCGTAGAATTAACTTAATTATAACTTTAATATTTGTGGTATAGGATTCATCATCATCATTATTTGGTGTTCTACCTGGCGGAAGGTCCCTTACCCCACCGCTGCCTCCATCCGTTTTTGTCCCAAGACTTCTCTTTATCCCCTTGTATTTTCCAATTTTCACCTCACCTATTAACTTCATCCTTTTTCTTAATCTCTTACTTTCTTCTTCTACTGCATTTTCATTGCAGTCGTCAAGATTTTACTTCCTCTAACCATATGTCTTTTTCTTGCTTAATCATATGTCTAAACCAGTTTCGTTTTCTTTTATATACAAGAATTTGTAGCATAAGTTCTTTCTCTTATTTTGTCCTCTTCGTTACTTTATCATTCCTCAGTTTATCCGTCCATCTCTATTTTTTTGTATATAATCTTAAAATCCTTAATCCAATTCCTCCCTTTTCCTCATCTTCGATTGTTCATTGCCATAAAACAATATACTACATTTATAGCATTTGCCTAAGCTCTTCCTTAACTCTAAATCCAGACTTTTACTACAGGGTAATTTCCTCTTTTTGAACCTTTCCTTTGCCTTAGCTGCCCTTCCAATTATTTAATTTCATTTTTGCAGCCTTCATCATCATAATTCCCAAATGTCTGTAGTTTTTTACTTTTTCCGTTCTTTCACTTTTTACAAGAAAAATCTTTTTTTTTTAATTTACTTCCATTCTTCAGTTTTCCTACATTTTCAGTTTTTCATTCATTCTATACTTTTTCAGGCCTGTTAAGAATCTTTGGAGAAGATTGTGCACATCAGTTAGAATTAGCAGAACAGCAAGCATTAGCAAAACTTATGCATCTTATTCTTTGTCGTCCTGCATTCCTTCTTTTGTGTCTTATAATTTAATCCTTATAATATCCTTAATGTAAATGTTAGACATTTTTGATGATTGGTTAAAGGCAACATCCTTGATGATATCTGTACAATTACTCTTATTTACTTTCATTCCTGTCTTTTGTCTTACGTAAATTCTTTTACATTAGAAAATTTCCATTCTGCATTTTTCTCTTTAAGAATCTCCATAATTTTCTCCATTTGACTCTAACAAATGCCTTCTCTAAATTTATTAAATATAGGCTCTATCTTTTTCTTCTTTCTAAATATTTCTCTAAAATCATTCTTACTATCCCGATGGCATTTTTGGTACCTTTCTCTTTCTTGAAGTCAATCTGTTCCTTTCCTGCATCCTCTTCCATTATCCTTAACAAATTCCAGTTTAGGATTCTTAACAATATTTTTCGGCGTGGGCTATTAAACATTATATAGTTTTTCTAGTAGTTTTCTTTGAAACTAATATCATTACTTTTTTCACAAAGTCTTCGTAATCTTCTCTTGTACGGAATATCCTATTTCACAGTTCAACTGTTTCTTCCTCGTCCAGCATGTATAAAATTTTATGGGAATTTGTATTGGATTACAATTTTTACATTAAGTAAATTTTGAACTCTATGATTCATTGAAAAATAAGCAAAATATATCTTGTTTTAACCACAATACAAATTAGATCTTCATATATATATATTAACCCAATATTAGATTTCTGCTAAGAAATGTTATAAAACACATCAAAGTAATAATAAATAAAATGATATTTAATATCAATGGATAGTATATACATTAAATGGAAATGATTAATTAAAAGAAAATGTAAAAATACTTTATTTAGCAAAAATAAATAAGAATATTTTTAGATTATGTTGGTATTAGACTACGATAAGTTATTAATCATGAAAATAAGTATTAATGTAAGATCGTTAACTGATTATATAGTTATCGTTTAATTACCTTTTTATATAACGATATTTTACATTAAAAATGAAAATTATCATTTCACAAAAGAATAATAACACATATTACCTCGTTTCACGTATAAACAAATTGTAAAAATCTGATGTGAACACCATATGACTTCCTTCTACACTTTTTTTTTTTTTTTTTTTTTGTTTAACCTCCGGAACCACAATTAAGTATATCTTCAGAGGGGATGAGATGAATGA
>JAAAKQ030168476.1:6471-23971 GCA_010016005.3 Zanna intricata
ACATTTGTATTATTAATACCAACTCTTTTTAAGAACAGTAATTAGCCAAGCAGCTGCAACATTTCAGTTTCTATTTCAGCATCTGTTTTTAGTTTTCTATTATCTCTTCCTCCTGTTATTGGGCATAATCATTATTATCTTTTGTATTCTCTTCATGTTAACTTCCATATATTGTATTAAGTGTGGAAGAAGAACATACAATTTTTTTTCTTCATACATCCTTATGAATACTTCCTTAAATTTTTTACAAAACTTTTAGTAGAAAATTTTTGAGACGTAATTATATGTAATGTAATTTATTTTGCGAATCTTATTTATACAGATTCTATAATACAATAGTCAGTCAGTGTATGATGTGTAAACAAAAAGAATCCAACTTTGACTCATAAAAACAAAAATACATAAACTTTTATCTCCGTTCATAGGCTCTTGATGTAACATATTTATCTCACTGATGTTTCAGTTTTGAAGATATTTTTCAAAGTCATTTTTGGTAAGTACCTAATTTTTTTCTTTTTGCTTATCTTTTGAGCTCTTCTCTGTCTTCAAAACTCTTTCCTTTAAGGAAGATGAGAATTAAGCTTAGAATGAACCCAAAATCGTAGGGAGTAATATCTTGCGAGTAAGCAGCATGTTGAAATAGTTGAATCCTGCATTTTACCAAGAATTCCTGGATAAGTTGTGATTCATTGACTAGAGCATTGTCATGATAAATTTTCATAACACTCTTATGGTCGTACTGACAGTCTTTTTTGATTATCACGGCATGGTTCCTCACGAGTATGCTTCACATGGGCAAACTGTCAATAAAGAGCATCGCATAACTATTTTTTGTCGGTTAAGAGATGCTGTTTGGTGCAGCAAACAATAACTTTATTTCAGTTGATGATTGGAAAATTTATCATGACAACACTCTACCCCATGCATCACTACTTATCCAGAAATTCTTGGCAAAAAAGAGGATTAAACAACTTCAGCAGGATTAAACAACTTTACTTAGCACACTTGACTTCCTGCAAATTTTGGCTTTTTTTATAATTTTAACATTCTCTTAAAGAAAAGAGATTTGAAGACAAAAAAAAAATAAAAAGAAGCATTTCCAATTATTGCGACTCCAGATCTTATTGCTGGGTTAGGTGTGTTAAATCAGAAGGGGCCTACTTTGAGTCATTAAACTAAATAGGTTAAGTATTTTTGTTTTTATGTGCCAAAATTGGAAACTTTTTGATTACACCTCATGTGTTCATGTGGCTGTAGTGCAACAGTTATTACATTGATATATGATGCACATTGCTCATGAATTTTAATCTGTGGGCAAAGCAATCTAATTATAGTTTAAATATTCTTATCTTTCTAATAACTGAAAACAAATACTGCTTAATAAACTCAAAATGTGAAAATGTGAAGAATATGCTGCAGTTAGTTCTGGTTTCTAATATTCTAATTTGCTATTTGTTTTACAAAAATTAAACTATAAAATTTTCAGATAAATCTTTATTTTAAAAATTGGCATTAAGAATGAGACAACATTTATTTACGATCAACTAAGTGTCAATGCACATCATTTGGTAGGAAGAAAAGAAGAGATACACAAGTAGATTTTACAACAGTACTAGATCCAAAATTTCAACATTCTATGGCTAATTTTTTTTTTTAATTATGTGAGATATGTACAAGTGTATAGATGTCATACTGAAACTAGTCAAAATGGATCAAGGATGGTCAAAATGGATATTTTCATTGGAATCTGAAAACCGAAATTTTCTGTGATCATGATTCTTCCTTTACTCTGTACAAGGAAATAAAAAAGTTAGTACAATTCTTCTGTAGTTTGTTTCAGCAAGATTCATTTAAATTTTTTTAGATGATTAATACTTTACATACGCTCTAGGCTTGTACATTAGAATGTGATATATAGTAGTAGAAATGTATGAATGGTGACAAGTTTTATAATGAACAACTGCACTTAGTTTATGTCTATAGATTCTCAATTTCATAATACCAGACAGTTTCCATACTTCTCACCCACCCTCAGAATTGGTTTAATTATTGAAAGAAAGTTTTTGATCCAAAGTAATTTGGAAGCAAAACTTTATATATTAATGTGAATATGTTGTCAATTAGAGATGGTGTTATTATTTTACAGACTTCTGAAGATTTTAGAGAAAGATTAAATGATGCATTGAGGGAAACTGGTTATGATATTGATCATCTTCGTTACCCAGAAGGATACCAAGAGGCACCTTTAGCTTATGATGCTGTATGGTCTGTTGCATTAGGTAAGATTATTAATCTTAATTATGTTACTTCATAAATTAAATCATCGATTAATAAAATATATCAACATTAAAAAAATGATTTTATATGCGGTGATTATTTTAACATAATCTTAAACTAAAAATAATAATGGCTTGGAACTTTTTTTTCATTTAGAATTCATGTCTCATCAGTGATATTAGTGTCTAGCCTCTTGAAACAATAGATCTATGAGTAATTTTTATCAAATAGGCTTAATCTGCTAAGGCCAATATCATTAAGTGATGCATATAATTTGTGTGGAAAATATGATGTTACACTGAACAAATTTCATTCTATAATTTTTTTAAACATATTAATCATTAATATTTTGGTATTTATTTGTTTTTACTTCTTTTATTTCAGCTTTTAATAAAACGATGAGTCGGTTACATAGACATGGCAAAACACTAAAAAACTTCACTTATACTGATAAAGAAATTGCTGATGATATTTATTCTGCTATTAACTCAACTCAATTTCTTGGTGTTTCAGTAGGTATTTAGTATAATCTTTTTCTTACAGATTGTTACCTTTTTGATTCTTTTGCCTAAAATAACTTGTTAATATTTCAGTCAGATTTATATTCTTGATTACTTTTAATCAAGTTTTATGATTGTTTATTGTAATGCGGGACATTCTACTATCCATCGCATACAATTTTACAATTATTGAAACAGAATTTTTATTCAGCATGTTTTGTTTGGGTACATGTTTATTTTGTAGTTATAAAATAAATACATAATGATAAGTTACAAAATAAATTATGTCAGGTTTTTATCTGACATTTTTTAAATGTAATCTTTTATACAAATTAGTTAAGTATAGTGCTGCCATTATTTTTATTGATTTTTGTTTTTTTTTATTTGGTAGACAATTACATATGTCACCTCAATGATGGTTGAATTAGTTGGATCTTTGAATTTCTCATTTATTGAAAATGATTCTGAAATTTAAACAGAAAAAGTAATTCAAAATTTGATGTTTGTGTGTTGAACAATGATGGACATTTTGAATGGTGTTATGTCACATTTATATTATATTAAACGCTGTTGTATTGCTGGAGTAGAAAGAAGAATATGACACTGAGCACACTGAGATCATGAACTATGCCTACTTGATCAAACAATAATTCTCCTGCTGTAATACATCTAAAGTGCCAGATCTTGGAATATTTTGAAGCTATCTCATCAGTAGTTTTGGTAGTAATAGTGAAATTCATTGTGTTGGAAATTTCTCGTGGTACTTACATTTACCTTTTTTTAGTTTTAAGTTTTTCATTTCAGTACAAAAAGCAAACTAGAAGTTTATTATCCAGATTAAGTTTAATGTCCTTAGGAATTTAATCTGAATTTTCATTGGGAGATTAATATATACTAATCACTGGGAATCTAGTGATTTCATTTGCATAGAATTTTCAGAAAATAGTATTTGAAATTTTAAAGGATATAATAATACTAGCAATAAATTACAATAGTACTTATACAAAATTAGTACACAATTGTTTAATTAATCATATCCTTCTACTAATCTAACAGAACATTAAAAAAATTAAATTTAAGATTAATAAATGCAAAATCCAAAAGAATCTAAACAATTTAAGTATCATTGAGCTGACATGGGTATCTGCCAACCAAATAATGAAAACAAATAATAAAATTAAATGACAATCCCACAATAAATTTGTGTAGATGGCTGCATTTAAGCATTGTAAGGTATTGTATTTTTTATGAATTACTATGACAGTGGACTGATGGAATACTGTAACACAGATCGAATTATGGTTGTAGCTATAATAAAAATAAACCATTTTATTAAAAGGATGTTTTGTTAAGCTTTCAAAACAATATTTTTAAAATCACAGTATAAAGAGTGTAAAGATAAAAACTATGTTTAGATTCTTTTAAAAAGTTTCAATGTTATTTACTGTGACAAATGAATTTATAAATCTTGTCTGTTTTTCATGTAAGGGTCATTATTTGTAGTCATCACAATGGTTTAAATTAGTCATTTAATTTTACTAAATATTATGTCAAAATTATTGCTGGAAAATAAATCTAACCATTACTTTTTTTTAAAAAAAATAGGGCATTGTTGCATTCAGTTCACAAGGTGATCGTATAGCTTTAACTCAGATAGAACAAGTTATTGATGGTAAATATGTAAAGCTAGGTTATTATGATACACAGATGGACAATTTGACCTGGCTTGAAAAGGAAAGATGGATTGGTAAGTCTGGAATATAAATTTACTATCATATATATTTATTTTTTTATTGATTACAAATGACAAATGTTTACTCATACACTAATATTCTTTGTATTAGTACTTGTAATGAACTCATAAAAAAAAAAGATTATTCTATTACATTGCATATTATTTACTTTTACAACTTATCTGAAAATTTGAGTATACACACAAATGTAAATACTCAAAAAAGATTTAAATGTATTTAAATTCTGCTAAATAAAATTCATTTTATTTTCTTACACCAAAAACTCTTATCCATCATAGCCTAAAAAAATGTTATGCATGCAATAGCTTTTATGACAACAGCAAATAGCATGATTCTAAAATCACCGCATAGCTTCTTTTTTTATATTCTCTTAATTATATAGGTTGTTTAATTTTTACTTTACTGGATGTTGAAATATAGGGTATCCGTATACCCTAGATCCTCATGTTCTTTCATAATGTCATGTAAATGTGATATGGACATTCGCCTTGTATATCTAGATTTTTTACTAATATTACGTCTCTTCCATTTTTAATTCAACAAATACCGTCAAAAGAGATAGATAAATAAATAAATAAATTTGAATAATCAAATATTTATTGCTGAACAAATACACCAAAATCATTCTCACTCAATAAGAGTACAAGTAATGATGGTGCGTTGGGTTTGTTTGTTGTACTCACATTTTATTTTAGCTGCTATTGGTGCAGAGCAGACCAACGGTGGTGCACCAGGCAGCTGCATATGGCTTCTTCCATGCTAAAAGTATAACTTTACTTTATGCTCTCTCCCACCAGAAGCATTCTGTTGTCAATTGTTTACAGGTTTAATTTAATTTCTAAGAGTAGATTATTTTTATTTATATTTTGTATTTTTATTTACTTATTATTATTTATTAATTTTATTAATGAAAGGAAGGGATTATTAGTTAATATTTACCAGTAGATAAAGGACTCTTTTATTTAAAATGAGAGAGTATTAATCATGGCTCCCGCTAGAAGCAGGCCATTGTCAATTAATTTAGAGTTTATTTAATATCATTTCTAAGCGTAGATTATTTTTATTTATATTTTATATTTGTATTTTTATTCATTTCATCAATTTGAATAATCAAATATTTATTGCCTATCACAGAACCAATATTTCATATCTGTTAAATTACAACTACAATACCCTAACTACTAGATGTGTATCAAAGAAATGAATTAAAATTGTCTGATATTCAATAATTAACAATTATCGCAGCTTATATTCTTGTGATTAAGAAGACTTAATTTAGTGCAACATGCCGCCACCTAGTAGAGAGCTAATATGCTACATATATTGTTGCCTGAGCGCAACATATCCACCACATTGTGGAGAGTCAACATACTACATATAGAGGCAGTGAAGCATTATCTTTTTAACATGTTTTTTTTTGTTCTTGTTTTTAATGTATTTACGAGATGAAATATATCTATAAACCTTCTCAGTTACGCCAAGAAACATGGATAAAAATTTGATTGTGATTAATCAGGAAGTTTTTTTGTTTATCTTGAACAAAAAAAAAAACCTTTCCTTTTTAGTATAGATAGAATAGTGTAGATTATAATTATCGTAAATTATATTTGCTTTGCTAAGAATGCTAGATAAAATTTATTGTTCAGTAACAGGGGACTAATACCATTTAAGAATTTGAATTTATTTTAAGGTCTATTTTTATTTTGATATTTAGTAATTTCTTTCTACCTTTACAGGTCTTTTTTATCTTCAGAATTCACACTTAGCTTTAGATTTTTATTTTTATAAGTGGGAGTTAATGATTGTTTTTTTTTTTTTTAATATTATCTTAGTTTTTCCAATTTTTTATTTTATTCTGACATAATAGTCACAATATTGGTACATGTTTGTACCATATTTTGTTTTTAGTTTAATCAGTTCACTACAGTATGATGTAATTTTCCATATGTGTAAATCTGATTGGAAATTTATGATTTTTAATTATAATTATTTTAGACTGTATTCTATAATTTTTTATACTTGACTTTGGTTTTGATTACACTTATTCAGATCATTAATTTATAAATTTAAATAAATATGTAGATTAGAAATAAACATAGACAAATAAATATTCTTTGAAAATATTCATATCATTAATTTATAAATTTAAATAAATATGTAGATTAGAAATAAACATAGACAAATAAACATTCTTTGAAAATATATATTGCTCTGTAAATTTAATTTTTCAGTGATCTATTTATTATTCTTGAAATTTTTAAAAATTCTACATAATTACTGCTTATCAATTCAGTATTAACTTTTTTCATTTTACAATTTTATTAGGAACTCTTCCTTCCAACTATTCTTCTTACCATAATTTATTTATATTTTTGTTTTTCGTTCATTACAGGTTTACTTTTAATATATTTGTAACTGTGAACAGTGAAAATGTTCTTGTTTGTGATCTCTTCTTTAAGTTGTCTTTTTCTCTATTTTTAAATTATGTTTTGACATTCAAAAGATGTACAATTTATGAGTTTTAGTTTATTGCTTTTACTAGCTGTTAGTGGTGTATGTGAACTTAATTTCTGGTATAAATATCCATTTTATTTGTATTATGTAAATTATTACTGTAATTATTAAATGAAATTTAAAAAATTTTTTTAAATTAATTTTTTTTATACATGTTGTATTTTTTAATAATTCCTCGTTTATGAAATTTTTTATGTCTATAAAATTTATTTTGCAGCTCCATTTTTCTTTCTTCTTTTTAATTAGTTAAAGTTTTGATTCATTTTATCTTTAAACGGGTGGAAGTAATTTTGACGATTCATTACATGATCTGATACCATTTTTTTCCTAATATTTGGTAGTTCATGATGCTGAATGGATTCACTATTATTTTTGTTGGTTTTATTAAAAATTATGTCTTTGTTTTGCTTTATATCAATAAATTTTTTTTGCATTGTATTGTTTTTTGACAGATGTGGTGTTAACTGTACATTTTTTATATCCTTCAGTTGTTTGACGTTTTTGTTTATGTTTTGTAAGGGAATTATTATATTATCAGTTTTTTCTTTAGTGTTGTTACCGACTTTATTTTTATAACTTTTTTCAGTATCATTTATGTTATTCTGGTTAAGATTATGTTGTTGTATGTGGTTAAATAACTTAATATCATCTTTAATTGGTACTTTTAATATATTAATTAATGAACTCGTTTTCTCTGGTATACTCTTACTGGAATTGAAAGTTAATGATTTGCTTTCACTTAATATTTTAGTCATTGATTTTGAAGCTTTTACTAAATTTGTTGAACTAATGGGTTTTCTTAAAAAAGTATTAGTTGCTACTACTGCTGCAGGTATTAATATGTTTGATACAACACTTCCTGATGAGTATTGTTTTATGTTATTGAGTTTGTTGTACATGTATTCTTTTGTAGATGCACTTTCTTTCTTTTTATTATTATTCTCTATTGGATTTAAACTCAATTTTTCTAAATAATTTTCTGGTAACTGCTTTCTTAGATCATTTTTAACATCAATACTTTTCTTACTTCCTTCAGTTATATTCTTATTTAATGAATGCATTTCATTATTAGAAGTATAATTATACTGCATGTTTGTTACTTGCTGTAATAAACTTTTTTGATTTCTGAACTTTGATTCACTGATTATAAGTTCTGAAATTAAAGGTTCCTTATTTCCTCTATTAATATTTGTATAAATAAATTTATTAGAAAATAAATCTTTATTGAAGTTTGTGGGTATTCTTGTACTGACTTTTATTTCTGGACAAACAGGCTTGTCTTTTGATGAAATTGTTTTTTCTGCTATTTTAAGTGCTCTTTCTGATTCATTTTTTTTCGGAATTTGATGATTCAGCCTTTGATTTATGACCAATTTTTTATTATTTGAAACATTTATGTTTTCATAACTTTTCTTCAATTCTTGGGGTTCAGTTATCGTTTGTGGAATTACTAATTTTGGTTGCTCTGTTTGTTTATGTATTGCTTGCTGATTATGTTTGGTTGATGACCATGTTTTCATCTCAGTTTTTAATTGTTTAAATTTGTCTTTGTTTTCTTCTTTATGCATGCCTCTTGTTTTATACTGTTGTGGAAGGGTTTTTATATTTTCTCTTCCGCTTACTTTTAAATCATTGTAATATTCATGTAAAGGTGATTTTTTAATTTCTTTTATTTGTATTCCTTCAACAGGTTTTGATAATTTAATGAATTTTTTACTATTTACTTTCAGTAATTCATTTTCAGTTTTTTTTTGTGTGAATTTAGGGGTCTTCATTTTTTCCTTTTGATGCTCACTTGATTTTTCTTCTACTTTCTTTATTTTTTTAAAAAAGTCATTGTGTTCGTAAATTCCTGATTCTGATCCGATTGTAGAACTTTTCTTCACTTGTTTTTCATTATTGTCCTGGATTTGACGTTCATATGATTTTGAAAATGACCCATTGTTGTCACTTGACTCTTTTAATAGATTTTTATTGAAAACATTGTCAACAATAATTTTACTTTTTACATTTGCAAGTGATTTGTTTAAATCTGCATTATGAAACAGAATATCAGTATTTCTCATAGATTTTAAAGGTAGGGTTTTTTTTGATTTTCTATTAGTTGTCATCGGAAAGTTGTTTTTTGTTGCTATTGTTTTTCTTACTTTGCCACATTTTTGTCTATTAAAGTAATCAGGAATTTTTTCCCTTTTAAAATTGTTTTCTGTTTTTAAGTTAGATTTTACTTCTGCATGTAATCTAAGCGCAGACTCATTTAGATATTTTTTTATGATTGGAAGTGATTGTACTTTTCTAGTGGTGTTTTCTGGTCGTATGTCTGATGGACCTCTATCATTGTTTGATATAATTTTTTCATTTAAATTTAATTCCTTTTTCTCAGGTCTTTTATTTGTTATTGGAGCTTTTTTATACAAAGATAAAGGTTCCTGTGTTTTATTTTCTTTGTGATCTTCCATAGTTTGTTTTAAAGTAATTTCATTTCTTTTTGCTACTGTTATTTGATCTAAATAATTCTTATTTTTTACATTCTCTTGAGACATAGGTTTTTTATTATGAAATGTGAGCTCTTGTGGTTTACAATTTTTTGTGTTTTTTGTTACTACTTTGCTACTATTATTTCCTTCATGTTGTTCAGGGTTTGATACTTGTAACATTTTCTCTTTATATTGATTTATTAAATAACATTTGTTATATTTATTAATAATTTGATTATAATAATTATCACCAGCTCCACCACTACCATCCTGAAGATTATTTTTAATATCTTTATTCAATGATATCAGTGATAATGATCTTCTTATGGGTGAAATTTTTTGATTTCCTGTAACTGTCAGTAACTGTTGTTGAACTTGCATCGGTTGTTTTAGGGTGTAATTTAGTGGTTTCGTTTTCATTACTATATGTTTCATTAATTTTGTGACATCAGCAACAGATGATTGTTCAGTTTTATTATTAATATTCAATAGTTTGTTAAATATTTTATTTTCTGGTTTTTGTATTTGATTATTCTGTTTTCTTGTATTCGATTTAGTTACTACAAGAGTTTTTTTATTGTTTTTTGATAATATTGTTTGAAGTCCTTGAAAAATGTGTTTTTCATCTTTGATCGACCAATTATTATTTGTAACATTTTTCCGTTCTTGTTTCAATGTAGTAATTTTATCTTCTTCATTTTTATTACTTACTGCTGTTATGGTTATTTTTTTAGTTATCAAAGAATTTTCATCGGCTGACAATTTTCTACTTTTATCTGTTAATAGTAAATTTTTAATCCCCAACTCTTTAATTTTTAATTTATTTACTTTTTTAAATTTGGGCATAATTTTTACATCATTCACGAATTTTGATGTTGTAATTTCATTTTTTAATATGTAATTTTCACTTCTACCATCATTTAATGTATAATAATAATTTTCATTAATACTATTTTCATCACAGTGTTCTAGTGTGTATTGGTTTAATGTTGGTAACAGTTTCACCCATTTTGTAATTATCTTGTTGCCATCAATTTCATCATTATTTCTTTTTAAATCAATTTGGATATTCTGATCTAGGGTCATTATATTATCTATTAGTTTTGTGTTTTTGTTTTCATATTTTGTTAATAAGTTTTCTTTTTCTTCTTTGCTTCTTGTATTATTTGAAATTTCTTTTGGTAAATGATTTTTCTGGTCATCTGCTATGTTTTTATTTGGTGTTGAAGGTATTAAAATAAAATTTGTATTCCTGTTTATATCAACTAAAGCTGATGTTTTAAAATTACTTTGATATGTATTTACATTTTTCTTGTCAATATTATTTGATTGTATTAAATTGTTTTCAGTATCATTTCCATCAGATTTAGAAGAGAAATTAACTTGTTCTTTTATAAATATATCATCTGATAAATTTGGCTCATTTATTCGTGCTTCTTTCAATAATTGAACAAAACCCTTAGATTCATCATCAATATGTCTTTCATATTTTTTATTAATTATTTTATTTTTTCTTTCCAATTGATCAATTATTTTATTTTCAGTTGGTAGAAATTCACCTTTTTCTGTTTTCTTATTCATTGCAAGAGTTATGCTCTCTATGGCTTGATTTTCTCTGTTGAAGTATTTGTTTGATTTGAAGCTTTTAGATAATGATTTTAGTAGCCCAATTGAGATTTTTATCTTATCCATATAATTTGATCCAGGTTCTGCTGCTTGTTTAGATTTAGGTTTATTCATTTTAAACAGCTTTGTTGTAAAAATGCTATTAACTTCATCAGTTATATTATAACACTTTTTATTGTCATCTCCTTTGCAGTTACTATCCTCTTTAAGGTTAGGTTCATTAGTTTTCGATTTTATATTGCACAGTAACATAAAAGGCGACTTGTTAGATTGACTTATTGGTATTATAATTTTATTTTTACAGATTTGTCGTTCTTGACATCCTGATGTTAATTTTGTTGTCTTTTTAATATTAAATAAATTCTTATCAGAATTATAATTCTGAAAACTATAATTCTGTTTCATATTTACTGGTAATGATTTTATAAGTATTTTTTTATCAGCATTTACAGGGGTAGTATTATTATTAACATTTAATGGTACTATGTTGTCAGTTTCATTTTTATTTTTTGTAGGAGAATAGTAAGCTTGTTGTTTAGTAATCATATCATCTGGTAAATTGGGTTCTCGTTTCAGAAATTCTCGTACTAATGTTACATAATCGTTATCTTTAGATTTGTTATCTCTACTACCTACTGATTCACCTGTAATTTTTTCATTTTTGACTGTTGGTTCATGTTGATCTATTGTTTCATTTTCTGGTTTCAGATTTTCAGTTCTTTCTGGTTCAGTTTTTGTTGGAGGTGTTATGGTTTGATCTATTTGATGACAGCTTTCAGAGTAATATTCATCTTCTTTCTGGCTTTTATTTAATGGTTTAAATATCACTGTAGGATCTTTTATTCCTTTACTGCAGATTAACTGATTTTCTATTGGTTGTTTTGATTCAGTTTTGTTAATGAAAAATAGCTTTGGGGTATATGTGTAATTTTTTCTGTTCATTTTAAAATTAAAAATTTTAGTACCTCCTGCATGATTATTATCTTCTGTAAGTTTGTGTTCATTATTTTTATTTTTTGCATCTAGAATTGGCATTAAAGTTTTATCCGACTGAGATTTTGCTATTTCGTTTTCAGTTCTATTGATTGGATGAATTTGAAATTCTGTTGCAAATTGTGATGTTGTTTTTCTGATATATAGATTTACATCAGAATTATTATTCTGATACTTTTTTTTAATATTGACTGATGATTTTTTGAGTTTGTTTTGGTCAATATTTAAAATACTTTTGTCATTTTGTAATTGTATTTTATTTTTATTAATATCATTTTTATCTGAGCTATTAGAGAAAAATACTTCATATTCTTTAATAAAAAAATCATCTGGTAAATTTGAATCCTTTTTCAGTGATTCTTTTACAAATTTAACAAAATCTAAAATTTTTCCTTGTGTTTCAGTATTATGATTATTGCTTACTGATTCATTATTAACTGTTTTTGTGCTCAGCCTACGGTTAAGAAGAATCTGAAAAATCCCCCAAGACACTTTTAGTTTTTAACATGCTCATATTTCAATTTATTTTATACAGCATTATGCAGGAAATCTTGGGATATCCTCAACAAGTCCCATAATATTGAACATGCTTAGAATATAAAAATGCCCTGACAATATTCCAGGGGTACACCCCAAGAGACATCCTAAATACATCATCTGGGACCTGTCTAGAATATCACTACTACATTCTTGTATTGTAACATTTATATGTAACAAAACAACAATGGAACATTACTGTAAAGTATGAATATAGGTAGTGTTAATTTTGTTAGGTTATAGATAAATTTAATGGCTAAACAACCTAGTAAGATTTTATTGCTCAAAAACATGATCAACAAAGTTTCTACAACACACTAGATAGAAGTTCTTGGCAGAAGTTCTTGTAAATTATATATATCCTTGCTGAGTAAATTATATATAGTTTTTAACATAAGATTACTAATTAATATGTCTAAGTGATTTGTACATTAATTTTTATTATCTAATTATAGTATACACATACACATTTAGATAATTCAATAACGATTCTGAAACAACAAAAGTAGTTGCGCATTAAAGGTAACCTTAAATTAAAAAAAGTAAGACAGCATAATGACAGTAGTTGTCATCAATTCGTTGATAATGCAATGAAATGCTGGCAATGACTTTTTCAATAATATGGATATCATGAGTTGACAAACTGAACAATTTTAATTGCGATCTTGTTAACATAATGCACATTTCTATTTAACTAGCAAGAAAATTGGATTTAAACAAAATCTTAGGAATTTAGGAGAATAAAAGGTTTTTCTTTAAAGTTGATCTAAAAATTCAAATTTATAAATTGCCTAAGAAGTATCAGATACAATTTAATATTCATTACTTTCCTTTTAATATTTTAATTTTTTTTCAATTTATTATTCATTACACTTTCTCTTTTCCTGGATATGCAGGATAACAATGGGGATGCTCTACTTATATTTCGATTTTCCATGATATTTGCTAGTTTGCCTGAGTTTTCCACAGCCTTATGAGATGACTTGTCCTTGGGATATCCAAAGCATCATGTGCAGCAGTATATCATGAAACAGCATAACATAAATCAATACATTCATGTCATTTTAGTTTAAATTTTCCATTTACTATAGTCCACATTGATTCTGAATATCATCTAGTTCTGTGTTAGAAAAAATTTCATAGGCTTCCTTGATACATTTTATACTAAAAATATGCCCTTAATTTTTTTAAAAACTATTCCTGTTAATTCTGTTGTAAAAGCTATTCTAAATAGATTTTTGGGGATTTCTCCCTATTTTTAGAAAAGGACTTATTCTACAAAGTAAAAACATTTTCAGTTAAAACCAAATTAAATTTTGATAAATTCTTATTGATGAATTTTGTCCTTACTTAGATGGATTATGTTAAAAAAAACGTTCTATAACAGACTTCTAATGTTGTTTGTAGACCTCTACAAACCGGATTTGATCTATTTTTTTAATCACGTATATTTATTAAAATTCATCTGCCTGTAGCTAGCCAATCAGTGCTTCATAATTACAAAAAGCTGTAATTAATTACAGGTGTTTAAAAGATTACTCATACATTTAATATTTGCTTATCTGGCGAATATTTATTCTCTCTTGACTGTCAAACAACAAAAATTCTGAATGGCGTATCATCTAACTCTACTGCCTAATTATTATTAAAACTTTTTAGAATTCTGTAAAAAAAATTTTTATGAACTTTAAAAAAGTGACTCTAGACCAATTTAAAAAAATGATTCACAATTGATGATTCATCAATTTCTTTCCCACCTCCCATTTTATTCCTAAAGAATCTATGCAGATTCATTTATTGTACATCATCATCTATTGTACATTTACACTTTTTCTGTTTATGAATCAATTCTAATATAATTTTTCTTATTCATGGTTTTCTATAAACTCTTATTTTTTTACCAAATGTCTCCTTTCTTAAATAATTTTTTATTTTTTTATTTAAGTCTCTGTAATACCTTCTTTATCATTTATTTGTGAGCTTCCCTGAATATTGAATTTATATTATTCTTATTTCACTTTCCTATTAATACCCTCTTTATTAAAAGTTTTTTCTTTATTTCTTAAACTTTGATCTAGTCTTATCATGTACTGTCCAATCTACATCTTCATCCACTGTCCTGGATAGGTTCTGAAACTCAATTTTATTTTAAATCTCCATCTAACCATTATGTTATATGTTTGGAATTCTGATCCTACCTGTTATATCCCAAAAGAACTGTTGGGACTTTTTTTAAAGCTATATTCATTTTTTAATGTACTAGTCTACATATGAAGATACCAAAAATGATTTTGTTATAAAATATTGAGTAAGTTTATATAAAACACTACAGAATTTAAACACACTTTATGTTATCTGAGAATAGGGAATGCATTTAATTTCTGATGAAGATACAAAATTCTATCATGTCATTTCATTTCGCTCATTCTCATTGTTAAAATACATGTCCAATATAAACTAAAAGTTTTGTAATACACTGTTTGTTTTTTGTTTCATATTTATCAGACTGTTGGTACCAATCATCAGAGAGATCTGTTTGAGTTATTTTTCAGTTTACTTCTAGGTTAACTATAAATGAAGTATAAAAATCATAATTATTAACAAGATCTGGAAAAGTGTACCCATTTTTTTTAATTTTGTCGTTAGGGTTTGCTGATCTTTGTTTTAATTTTGTGAAGTTTCAACTGATCTTTATTATACTTAATTTTTAAATAAATTAAATAATAAAACTGTCACCTGTATTGTAATAGTAAAGAAACTTTTTTTTAAATGACTTACTTTGGTTTTTGGAGCCACACGAAAAATTTTGATACCTTCCTGAAGTGCTGCCATATTTTTTATGTGGTTGCTAAGCAATAATAACATATTAATAAACTTTTTTTTTCTATTTTTATGATATTTTTCCCCTATAAATTTTATTTATAAATTATTTCATCCAGTATTTAATATCTATTGTTAAAATTTTATGTTTTTTTTTTTTTGTAGATTATTTTTTTGGTCACCGTTTCCTTTTGTTTGGTTTTGTGTGCTTATTGTATGATTTTTAACTGGAAATATTAATAAAGTCTTCTGATTTAATTCTTTTGAACATTGTTAGAATAAATTACAATTTTCCCTTTTGTTGTTTTTATTTTAAATATTTATGGCGACAGGTTTCATAATATGAAAATATTTAATGATACTGTGTAATTTTTCATTAATTTAGTATTACATTTTCTCATTATACTCTACTAAGAAGATGCTGTGAACTACACTGGGTTGATGAAACTGCCTTGTGAAATATGTATCTCATTTCACAAAATCAGCAAGCTGGTTACTTAATTCTTGAACTCTGCAATTTGTAGTTGTATTTTGTCTTTTCAAGAAATTGACAGCAAAATTCTTACTCATTTCATGCGTTAGTGCAACAATGCTAGTGTACTAAAAACTTCTGCTGCAACTATTCTGATCAGCATTTAATCACAAAAAATTCAATTACAATAAAAAATTAATTGATACATAATATATATAATATACTCAATTTGTGATCGGGATACTTTACATGGAGTTGCAGTTTTTTCTTCACTCTTTTGAATTGAAATAATGTGTTCATTTTTTTCCAGTTTTACAAATCTATTTGCTTCTGTTTTCATGAAATCATATAGGTTCTTTATTACTTACTAAGGATTTAAGTTGATTCATTTTGCATGAAATTAAAATAAAACAAATAAAGAAATATAAACTTACTATAACTTATCCTGCATCTGATACACTATTGCTAATGTTTTTTCAGTTGATAAAGATTTGAACATAACCTGTGTTCACAAAAGTGAAAAAAACTTATGAAAAAATTTCTGAACATTATGCTAATGTTTTTATAACAGTAATAAAAACATTTATAAACCAGTGTGAAAGATAAACAAAAAAAATGAGTGCGACTGTGGACACATGACGGAAGCGAAACTTCTTGCACAATATTGTGTGAATTTTTTTTTAACCTCCCGAACTACCGTTAGGTATTATCTCAGAGGATGAGATGAATGATTTGTAGCATGTGAGAAAATGCCATGCCTGACGGGATTTGAACCTGGGACCTCCGGATGAAAGGCAGAGATGCTACCACTCGTGCCACGACAGCCAGCCTATATGAATAAAATAATGCATACGCAATATACAGAAATGATAACATTTTTTATATTAATAAGAAATATGAACTAACAATGAAATACATGTGTTATAAAAAAGATTTATTTGCATAAAACAGAAAAATTTAAACATAACATTAAAAGTTAATCGTTATTATAAGTTGGAGCACGAGTTTTCTATACAATATGGTCAGCTGTATTGCATCACAGAGTTGCTCAACGAGAGCAGCATAGACTGCAGGTGAAAGAGACAGAGAGAAAGCATTTATTTGCATAAGCTGTGTATAAGAGAGAGGGAAAATGCCATATATGTATAAGCAGTGTAGAAGAGTGAGAGAATGTGCATACATGCATAAGCCTTCTATAGGAGTGAGAGAGAGCATGCTTACTGAAAATGCTTGTTAGTATTTATATATAGCATGTGGTAGGCATAGTGAGGGAATCAGGTAGTGCATGATGTTTTTTTTGTGATGACTTGATTTAGTTTAGTTTTATAAATCATAAAGGTTTGAAGAAAACATTTTTATATGTCATTTTAAAGACAAGACGTCATTCAAGTATCAATTCAGATATAGATAAAGCTCACAATGGAAAATTTTGTTTGTTCCATATCTAAAAAAAATTTAAAATAGTGAATATTTCTATTTTATTGCTGACATCTTGAGCAAATGTCATCCAGTTTTGATAATTAAAAAAAA
>JAAAKQ030168477.1:0-12548 GCA_010016005.3 Zanna intricata
TTAGTATATCCGTCGACAGACTTAGGTCTGATGGATAGTTATGTAAATTAAATTAAAAAATAAAATAAATAAATAAATAATAGATAAAAAAAAAGAAAAAAAAAGAAAGGGATTATTAGTAGATATTTAGCATTCTGATTCCCCCCCGACAGGATAAAGGCTCGCCTCGTGGCATTGCTGGTGACCACACCATCCCCTTTCGTTCCTAGTCCTCATGGGCTTTACCGGTAGTTGTCTTTTAGCCCTCAATCTCATAACATTCCACAGTCATCAATCGACCTCGGAGAGATGCCGCCGATGAGAATGCCCAGAGGGACATCCACATCAGCAATTTTGTCAGAAATTTTTCCCGGTGTCGGATATCTTCTTCGAAGACATAGGACACCTTGTAAACCACCCGCCTTAGAAACTTGCTTGGACTCCGCGGAATCACGAAAACCCCGAGCCTATTTCACCACCTATTCAGCAAACGTATGCTAGACTCCACTCGTGTAAGCTAACATTGTATTCGCCACTATGCCTTAGAGAATGGTGAGCGAACTCCAATTATAAACTATCTTCGAGAACCTCAGATCTGGTCCTTTCGGAAGCTGAGTATAATCTCTAATCTCCCACCACAGCTCCAACTTTGAGGCTTGCTTAGACGAACTACAAAGTTCGTCTAAAACCCGCGCTGAAACATACGCTTTAAACGCTTTCCCTGTCTCCCTTAATAGGTGCACTCTGTTTCTACCAAAAGTTTTGGACGCAAACTATAATCGTGCCCGGGAGTATAGGAGGTATGCTCCCGAGCATG
Organism: Zanna intricata; assembly: GCA_010016005.3. Taxonomy (NCBI): domain Eukaryota; kingdom Metazoa; phylum Arthropoda; class Insecta; order Hemiptera; family Fulgoridae; genus Zanna; species Zanna intricata. Next base: position 797 of record JAAAKQ030168477.1, read on the forward strand.
ACCTTCATTGATACGCAACACTCAAAACCAGAGTGTTCAGTAGGATGATTTTTGCTGGATACTTCCCAGCTTGTTGGAAACGGGATGTTTTGAAATTTCTCTTCAAAGACGGCGACAAGGATCCCATCGTAAGTTCTTATTACCGTCCTCTGACGCTCTTGCCCGTTGTTGGTAAGGTTTTCGAGAAGGTCTTGCACCTCCGCATAAATAGCAGGTTCACTTCTAATCATCTGTTGATGGACGATCAATACGGTTTTCATCCGGGTATCTCACCGGGGCTCGGTGCCAATGCGCCTACCTTTGGACACTCAAGCTGTCCCGGCGGTCTCTAGTCGTCCCGGATCCTACTCAATATTCCCTCAGCCGATCTGCACAGTGAGAATCTCATTTTGCGTGCAACCGCCGCTGTAGTTGGAATAAGTTAGAGTGCCACCACAAATGGTTGAAGGCCCCGGATATATCCTGAAAAATAATGAGTACATACTTTCACTCGCTGGCCGACGCTATATCCAACACTCTAAGAATCATGTACCCTTACCTGGAGACGTTGGAGAAAGCACCGGATCTATATGGAAGGTTGTCGCTGGGTGCTGACGGGAACCGGGCTCCAGTTCCCACCAGTGGAGTGGAAGCCGGTTTGGCGCTCAACGCAGACGGTGGTTGTTAAGGTGGTGGGATCGGTCCTATAAAGACCTTGTCCACACAGTTAAGAACGCTGTGTCACTGGGTGAGGCGGACGTCCTTTCCGCACGCAGGAATCAGGGAGAGAACCTCTATATACGAGTCCACGATAAGATAAGACTGACGCTGCTGCCAAGCTGCGGAAGCAGATAATAAATAAAGTTGAAAGTACCAGTTACGGCTGGTAAGGGTGTACAGCAGGTCCATTTGCTGATTCAGGACGTCGATGCCCTTACCATGGGAGGAGGAACTAGTACGTGACATGCGGAAGATCGCTGGGGACTCTGGAACGGTCGATGTGCTCTCCCTGAGGTCGTCATATGGATAGAGGAAGGTGTTGAAGGAGTAACTAAATCCTGGTGATAGGGCTTATAACGAGTTGATTGAGGTGTGTTATTCACATGATATCACTTATCTGATATAATCAGGGAATAAAACCAGACCGCCTCAGGAAAAATTGTTGCGGATCAAGTCTAGGGGGCGGGACGGGTGTTATGTCACCTGAATTAAGCTTAATCAAATGAATCACTAAAAATTAATTAAAAAAGTACATTATGTAAACAGATTTGATTTGCGTAGATGTGTTTTAGAGGCATTTCCCCCAAAACTCATCACCAGTTTAACCTATAATAAACTTAGGTAATTTGAAAAGATCCTATATTTACAGTTTCTTTTGTGCTAGAAATATTGCTTCTTTTCACTGCGCCAGTAACATGCAAAAACCCAACAAAAGTATGTAAAGACTGCATTGTGACTTATGAATTCGACATATAAGAATAAGACGATGTCTTTTTCGGGCATCTGTAATTAGAATTTTGTATGATTTAATTTATATCGAAAGTATAAATTATTTTTTTTTTAATACTAGATACAACTCATTGAAAATTCATTATTACCATTTGACGATGAGTTTTTAATTCTATCTGGTAAACTTATTCCTCTCTCTTTTCTGTTTAGCCTCCAGAACAACCGTAAGGTATTACTTCAGAGGATGAATGAGGATGATATATATGAATGTGGATGAAGTGTAGTCCTGTACAATATCAGGTCGACCACTCTCCTGAAAATACGAGTTTCGGTTCACGTCACGAACCAAGAGGACTGTAGCATTTTGGTCACATGAAGTCAGCCATCTTGGATTTCCTCTCCACCACGTGGCCAACAGAATTGCAGCCTCCGCCTATCTTGGATTTTCCTTCATCTTGGATTTTCTTGAGGGAAATTAACTTTTCTCTCGCAAAGTTGTCAATTCAAGTACTTTTTACACAGTAAATATTATTTAATTATTCGAGTATTTCAAAGATTGGTAGTATCGCATCATCAGTCAGCTATTGTTATCGTCTGCAGTCACAAATAAGAGAATAATTTAACAAATAAATAATATCTAAAGAGAAAAAAGTAACTAGGTCTCGAATTCGTTCCCCCGATAAGTATGCGGATTAGTGAGTTAAGCCTCTCGGCAACACCATCGCTCGGGCCGTCTGTGCGAATTTGTTCTAAATAAGTCTCAAAAATCGTAAAATTTTAAAATATATTTAAAATTATCATCATCATCACATATAACCATCACTTTATTTTTGAGGCATTTACTCTTCCATCTTTAGCTTTTTTTTTTTTTTTTTTACCTCCGGAACCACAATTAAGTATATCTTCAGAGGAATGAGATGAATGAATTGTAGCATGCGTGAAAAATGCCATGCCTCACCGGGATTCGAACCCGGGACCTCCGGATGAAAGGACAACACGCTACCACTCGGCCACGGAGGCCGGCCATCTTTACCTTAGGAACTAAAAAGATTATTTCTTTATTTCCGATAAGAGCAGTCTTTTTCTTTAAGTATTCGAATTTGCTTATAAGTTTAGAATACTGGGCTTGAAATTCAACTTTAAAATTTTCACCGTTTCTATCAAATATGTATTCGTTTAAATCAACGAAGTATGCATAACTGTATTTAATTTCAAACATGTCGGTGATAAATGTTGATTACCAACGGGAACATCTACTTCTTTAATAGTTCCATCACGATGATGTTTACGGTACAAAGTGGTCACATGAATGAACTTCTTCACTCTCCTTCTTCGACTTTATTTTCTCTCTCATTCATCACTCTCCACTATGCCCTCTCACCATTTATATCAAAATCTGATGTGTATGTGATCCCGGTAAATGTATACACCTGGATGACTGCGCGCGATTTCATAATTTTGATTTTGATTTAGTGTGAGCATTATGTCATTTATGTATTTTGCCACAAGTTTTTAGATCTTATTTCATCTTTTGATAATTATGAAGTAAAGAATATATTCTTTTGTAGGATTTGATGGCCAATTTATAAAATTCTACTGGATTCTTAATATGTACTAGGTAAGGTATAAATTCCTCATGTTTTGCTTTGGTCACATAGATATGATTTAAAAAAAAAAAAAAAAATTAAAAATTTTTGCGCGTACTTCCATTGAACTGTATTCGAACTGAAAAAAATATTCATTTTTACAGTAGGATTCTCATTACTCCTTTTTATTATTTTTTTTCTTGTAATCTGACAGTGATTTCAAATGAATCCACTTTCACCGTACTAATAACACTCCTATGCTGTACATAAAATTAAAATTAAGTCGGATTCAGATATTTTCCTCTTTTACTTGTTTTTATATATTTTAGTATTAGATTATTCTCAAATGAAACTAAACTCTAACGTAGCGGTTACCAATTAGCTTTAAAATTCAGAAGTCGGTTTTAGTTCTCAGCTGCCTTCGTCCTTCTGCGGTTTAACAATCGATAACATAAATACTAACGTATCACAAGGGTGGCTGTTACTGTTTTGTTTCTAACCACTTAAACGGTTGGTTCTACAAGTCCTCAATTATATGGAAAAAGTACTTTAAAGTGTTTGCCAATTTGTGTGAAAGTAAGAAAAAAACATAAGTGTTAATGTGTATTCTATTAAACGAAGAGAAAATATAACTGTAATAGTCATTACATTTATTCTTATGATACGTTTAAAAATAATCAATTTTGAATTCTATAGCGGCGACGGATAGCTATGCACATTGCGTCCGAGAGAGATAGATTGATAAGACTGGTGAAACAGTTAGATAATCATTCCTTTACGAAAACATCTCATACACATCCGTACACTTACTTAGCATGCAGTCAGTACACTGTCAGAATTGCCAGTATATTTAATAGCGCGGTAAGCAATCCGTTAGCATATGTGTACAGCAATACGCCGCCCGCTATACCTAGCTGTCGGCAGGCCATAAAAAAATAGATAAAATTTTATCATATTTAATTTTGTGTCGAATTAAAAATTGTATAACCTCTAAACCAAATAACTTTTTGTTCTTGTTTTAATCATATTTTTGGATATTTTTAAATTCACTGTGAACTTGGTCATTGCTGCAATTTTTTATTGTTTTTACTCAGATTACAAGACAGGTAAGGAATAATATCAATTCTGGGTTGATACGACTGCTTCGCGAATTATACTAGCTGAACTGCTAAAAAAAGGTAAATTAACCAAAGTACTAGGTACTCTGTTACGTAAGATACTAGCTTTAGAACATAAAAGAAAAGAAAGTAGTTTAGTTACTTGATAGGACGGTGTATTTGGATGTCATTTTAATTATTTATTTTTTATATTTCGTTTTAAGTTTTTTTTAATAAAATACAAATAACGCTAAAAAAGATTTCAGAACGCATGAAAATGATTTTTTTGTAAGAAACACAAAGTAAAACCCTATTTTGATAAAAAAAGTGAGTAAAGGAATGTAGAGAAATGATGTTAACACACGGGTGGTGGGCGTAAGCTAATACTGGCAGGAATTCAGGGAATTCGTTTTTACCCTATCTTTTCCAACAATTTGCAATTTTTTAGAATTTTTTATACTTCTGAACAGTCCGTCGTGAGTAAAGCCTAAGTCTAATTTGGTGTTAAAAGGAGTAAGGAAATTGTCACTGATTTCTTTATAAAGAATTATTAAGTCACTAATTTTACTCGTTAAGGTTTTAATAATCACACGGTAATCATTATAATTTTGCCGAAATCTTTTAACAGCCGACAAAATTCCTAGGAATCTTTAAAATTAAATTTTTCTTCAACATATTAAAATACTGTTTTTTTTTTTTTTTTTTTTAAGTTTACTTTGAGTATTAAATATTCTTAAATTCATTAACCTGAAAGGAACTTTTTTAATAATTATTTTATCGTAAACTTACTCCTTTTTAGCCGCATAACAAACTTTATAAAACCATTGTTAATCTTTGAAATTTGAATTAAAAACTTTTTTCCCAAAAAGATTAAAAACTTAACATCATTTTAGATGTAAATTCAACAAATGAGTGATAAAAAAAAAGATACAAAAGCGAACTACTTACGTATTTGTCCATTATGAATCGAATCATCCAATAATGTGAAGGCCAATTTTTCACTTATTCTGGCTTTAGATGTAGTTTCATCATCAATGTGGTTTTTCTGTTAATCAGTATCGCATAATCTGCTTATTTCCACTACTATGTAGAATAAAAGTTGCTTAATTTAAAAAGGAAATTTTTAAAAAATCTATAAATGAAGACTAAGTTTTATTTAATACATTTTAAGTGCCAAACTGGAAATAAAAATTAAAATTGAGCTTCTCATATGTTCTGTCTGACCTGTAACTTAAATCTAGTGCAATGGATCCATGGCAAGAAAAATTCTATGTCGTTGCTATTCATATGATGTGAAGAGAACCTTATGACTATGTAAGTGATGGATACTTCTGCAATACTAAATCCTTCCTCACCGTCAGGAATTACCGGTGCCGATTGCTCCGTTACATTTTGTCAATGTTACGTTTTCCGATGTTTCTTATTTTTCATCACGATCTGATTGACAACTTTCTTGTGACCACTAGTAGTGATCCTACGTTTTTACCAACCACCAGTGAACTTCTTTTAATAACTCAGAACGAATTAAATAATCTGGTAGGTGACGTGGGTTTGTCAAAACAAAAATTTGAACTTCTTGATTCTAGACTTCAACAGCAGAACCAGTTGGATAAAAACATAAGTTCTCACTTTGTCGAAAACTGAATATTAACATTTTCAATTTTTTATGATATGGAACGATCGCTATGCGTTAAATGAATGAACTTAATATGGAACACTTAGCTTTCAAGTGGTGTATTTTTACAACCACTTACATCCTAAAATCAGTCTTGCTTTATAATAGAAACAAAAAACCATCTATTCCTTCAGCTCATTTAGTGATAATGAAAGAAAACTATGATAGCTTGGTTTCCATACTAAACGAAGTTAAATACGAACAGTATCAGATGGGTATTTTTGGAAATTTAAATATGATACATATATTACAAGGGTTTCAAGGGAGGGGGTTTTCCCATAGGCATAAAAAAAAGTATGATTGTTTTTTATGCCTATGGGAAAGTCGGGCCACAAAATAACATTTCATTTAAAAAGATTGACCTCATAGAACTTCTTTTGAACCAGGTACTTCAAATATAAAGTATGCTTGTCGATCCAAAAAAGATGCTTCTCCTCCCTTTCTACATTAAACAATGACTAACAAAAAAACTTTATTAAAGCTTTGAGCTAAGAAGATAATAGTTTCAAGTATTTTTTCCTTGATAATATTCACTACAGAAACTCGAAGTTTGTGCTGAGGAATTTGAAATGTAATTGCAGCATTTGAAAATGCCATTTCACATCTTGGAATTGTTTTGTTAGTATAATGAAGTAATTTTTGGCTAATAATAAATATAAGAACTATAAAACCCTGATAAATTAATTCTTAAAAGCCTATGAATTACTAGGATGTCCTTCAAAATCTATTTTTTGCACTCTCATTTGGATTTTTTTCTGAAAATTTGGGTGCAATAAATGACAAACAAGAAGCGGGATTTCACTAGGATATCAGGAAAATAGAAACACGATACCAGGGACGCTGGTATTCATATTTAATGATGGACTGCTTTTGAACTTTAAAACGAGAAGATTTACTGAACGCGAAAGAAAAACGTGAAAAAGTTTGTCACTGTATGGTACCTGTGTGTTACATTTTATATCTCTTATTGCATATTGTAAATATATTTTTATTCACTATACATTACAATACAAAAATACGATTATGTTTTCTGTTTTTAGTCTAACCCCTAACCAGTGTAGTAATAAAATTGTACGTATTACAATATTTTGCATATCATTTTCGAATTTAGGGCTACAAAATACTTTAAATAGAGTTATTTTGATCAGTGTTACTTTAAACAATTTTAAATTGTTGACTAGTGCTGTAATTTATTGTAAAATAAATTTTTACAATACTTTTTTTTTTTATTTAAACGTTATTAGGTATAAATTAAACAAAAAGAAATTGAAGAAAATTTTTGTAATTTTAATTATATTTTTTCCGGTAGTAAATTAAAAATCTGGTTTACTTAAACTGAATAATGTTTATAAATTTATAGATAAATCAATATCGGATCAGATTAATCGGATATCAGATTAATTTTGGATCCATTAGTTGCTTATACATTCCTTTTTCAGGGTACAGATATACTCCTACTATAATTCTAATGAAAGAATTATATTTTAATCAACAATTCCGATTGTAACTTCAGGATAGTTGCCTGAAATTAAAACAATAGATTTACGGTGTGATGATTATTTAATTTCTTTCTCATATTTCTTGCTGTAAGGTGAATTTTTAAGTTAAAGGCTTTTCTAAGATCATAGTAATAGCAATAATAGTAGGGGTTTTCTTTTTTGAAAGAAGGTATCGTTTTTTAAGGTATGAAGAAATAGAAAGATTTACGGGGACTGTTTGAGGAAGGGTTTATACTTTAGTAGATGAAAGTCGGTCGTGTGAAGGGGCGGATCAGAATTAGCATAAGGTTGCCGTTAGGATCCGTTGGATTAATGGAAGCATTAAAGCCACCCGTGCGCTTTTGTCTCACCCCCAGTGTTATTATTACCCTTGAATAGTAATAAAGCTTACAGGTTAGTTCTAACCCTACTAACCATTCACCCTTACCAACAATTTTGGAATAGAACAGCTTGCAAGGTTGTTGCGAATATATGAGTACAGCATTTTAAATTGAGATTGAATCGGCTCTGTGCAGAGATTTCTCAGCCTGGTTTACCGTAAAATAACAAACTTATTACAAAATTGATTAATTCATGCTGTAAATAGGATTACTATATGGTTCTAAATACAACTTCCTTTCTGGTATAGTCCTACTTTTTCTGTGCATTATTAAAAGTTTTTGTTAACGTAAATTATTGTGACATATGAAAGGAAATCCTTTTCTCAGAAATCCTTTTCTTATTAAGTTGACATCATATTTTACAGATGTTTATTTCTTCATTCTACAAGAAATGAGTTTATATTTTAAATATGAAATAAAAATTGAGACTTCCACACTTGTTCAGAGAGGTTAAAATTTATGAAGATCAGCAATGTTTAGGTTTCTTGTGATGATAACCAAATTAGTATTTTAATTAATTGACTTCAATTTTGTCATAAATTTCTGTTGCTACTTTACGCTCGCTTACTGTTAGCGGTTAGGATGTGGTTATTAGTATCTTTAAATTACGCATTAAATAAACCAAAATGATATCTAATACGTAGAAAAACATATAGAAAAACACACATTTGTGTATAATTAAACTTGCATTCAAATGAGTGTTTTATAACACGCTCCCTCATACTTATGAGGTAAAAAACTTATTCTCGGAGTAACAGTATGATTATAAAAACTAGTAAAAACCACTGAGTGACTAAGAGAATCTTATATCTCACTGCAGTTTATTCTTATTTCCAAAAGCGGAAATATTAGCTGCGTTGAAGAAATTATTATATTCGTTACAGCTTCTGTTATGTGACAGAATTTTAATTCACGTTAGTAAGATATTTATTAATGTTTTTTTCAAATGATGCTTAAACATTTTTCATAGAATTTTTTACATGGACGCAATATTTTTAAAGTTCTATTGTTATTATTTTTTTAAAATATTTAGTAATAATTTCCTTTTTCTGTGCAAATTAGAACCTAGATATTTTCAAAAACTGTACCTTTTACTTTAGTCACTTTAATCCTATCACACTTGGATCAGAAAGAGGCGGAAAGTGATCTTATCTCATTATAATTTCGTCTAGGAGGAATTGTTTTTTCGTATTTAAAATTATTTTCTATTACTAAAAGCTGCGATTTTGCCACGATAAATCATAAACTAGCTCGTTCTTTTCCAACTACTACGCAAACCATAACGCAATGATTTCAGAACACGTAAAAATAACCATTATTAAGAAAAACGCAATTTCCTGTTCATTTTAAATTAATTGTTATTTGGCATTGTTCATTATGGCTATTTGAGAAGACAAACTTAGTAAAAGTTATTTTTTCAATCTCTTTTTAAAATTACCAACATTTATTAGATTTCGGTAATCTTCAACTTTTCCCCCGGTTTTACATTTTACACTTCCATAAACCGCTCCTCTCCACCATTATGAATAATGGTTAATCAAATTCCTTTCCTTTCCCAGTTTTCTTTTTAATATCTGACTTCTTTATATGATTCCACTTTATATGCAAAGTGGAAAGATCATTTCGATGATCACGTCTTTATATGATGCTAATATTTTTCCACCCACTGGAACTGTTGAATATGGTTTATTTATAAACTTTCCTCTTTTAATTTTCCGAGAACTTGCATCTAGACTATCTTAAAGTTGCTATATCTGGCGGTACAATTAGGTATTTTTATAAGCATGATTGACTTATTTTCTACCTAAAATTCACACTTTTTTATTAACATTCATAAATACTCCCTACTCCAGCTAATAATATTATATCACTAAATCGTTAGCCCCTTATTAACCTTGGGGGTTCTTTCCAACCGATTATAAAATTCTGTATATCACGATTTCACACATTTTTCAGAATTCATTTTACTTTTACGGATAAATAATCCGTTTGACCCTATGAGAAATATTCAATAAGAACAATTATCACATTATCTCATTAATCTATTAAGATTTTTTATAAAAACACTCTCATATGCACGTGATTAGAAGAGCATAATGGATAGGAAAAGAGATATTAGGGAGTCAGACAAGGTGGTAACGGACAATTATCACCTGTATTTTTTAACTTTTGCATTGCTGGTGTCATTAACGGATGACACAAACAACTCAAAAATGTACATATGATTCATGACTTCCTACTAAATATATTTCTGTATCCAAATAAATAAATTATTCTACAAATTCTGAGGACAATTTTCATCTCACAATATATGCCTTGAATCATTTTTCTTAGCAATATAACTAATATATTTATATAACTAATATATAAAAATATAAGCACCAGGCTTACACCAGCAGAAGACTGGGTATTCGAGGAAGAGGTAGAAGGTACATTTCGATGCACAATGACGACAGATTTTTTGGTTTTTAGATAAATGAAAAAAAAAAAACATGAAATTTTAATTGTCTCGTGTGCGATTACTTTTGTAACTACAAAACAGACAAGGAGTGTAAACCGGACTGATATTGATGTTTTTTTTTTTAATTTTTGTTTTCGTTATTGAAATATGTAATTTAATGGTATGTGACATACCAACAAAATTGTCGTCCTTATAAAATTCTATCACAAATTTCTCTCTTTTCTTACTCGTTCTACCAATCTTAAAACCTATTTATTTCAAGATGAAGAAAAACTATATTAATAGCATTCTGCTACATTATTCAAAAACATCAAGTGTCTAGTGTTTTTCTTTCCGATTTTTCTATCCTCAAGGATAAAAAAAATTTTAATTTAAAAACTCAAAGATTTTCAAAACGTTCAATAATTATTTTTATTTCCAATACATACATCCAATAATCTTTTTTCGATGAAAACTGTCTATTTTAGTTTCTACCAAAAGAATAATATCGTCAGAGAATGATGATAATCTTTTACTTCATTAGGTTGTTTCTCCACTCACGTTCTTTTTCCTTCAATTCCTTTCATAATCTTCTACATGCAATTTAAAAATTATAGAGGATAAACCTCCATTTCTTATTTCTTTCTGAGTAAGAGCTGTCTTTTTGTTTTATACTTTTATTAAAGCTGCCTGATTATATTACATATTATATACTGCTATCTTTATCCATACTTCAATTAGATTTTTGTTTAGAATTATAGCATTTTACGTTTCAATAATCTCTAATTAACATATAATTTCCAGGTGTAAATGGCTTCATATTTTTAGTATGTCTTCTATGGACATCATGAATAATCTTTTAAACAACTAAAATGGGCTTCTTGTGTACTCGTAACCTTTCTAAAACTGAACTGACCTCTATTTATCACACCTTTTATTTTGCTGTATTCGCTTTTTCAACTCGGATATACATTTTAAAGCATAGACGTTATCCCAGAGAGGTAATTCTTACATTCCTAAGCTACTTAAGCTCTTAGGTTGGTAGCAATTATCTATTAATTTTTTTGTAAATCTGAGAGCATTTCTGCAGTTTTATAAATTTCACATCTATTATCTTATAATATCACATTAATTTATGTAGTGCATTAGTCCCTTATCTTCTAAATAGAATAATTATTCTGATAGTTATAGATCTATAGAGTTATAATACCCTTTTTTAAAGTATTCTAGAGCTCTATTAAATTCTGACTTCATAGCAGAATTTATTCTGATATCATTAATTTTCGTTTGCCCTCCTCCAACTCTGACTCTATAACGTTTTCCTTCGGTAGATTCTTACCACGGCGTAGCTTATTTTTATTTTAATAGTGTAGTTTTCTGTCAGCACGTCTGATTTGATTAAGGATAGTTCATGCTAGTGAGTGTAGAAATTGTAACAACGACTAAAAAAAATGATAATGAATCTGAATAAGCTATTAAAATGTGTAATGGTATTAACGGAAAATAAAAAGTAGGAATTAGGAAGTTAATTTTGAAGTCGAGAGTTCTAAGGTTCAAATCTTAGTAAAGGTAAAAATTTTTATACGGATTTGAATACTAGATCGTGAATACCGGTGTTCTTTTGTGGTTGGGTTTCAATTAACCACA
>JAAAKQ030168510.1:0-12547 GCA_010016005.3 Zanna intricata
TGTGTGTGTGTGTGTGTGTGTGTGTGTGTGTGTGTGTGTGTGTGTGTGTGTGTGTGTGTGTGTGTGTGTGTGGTTTTAAACACGTACTATTTTATATTATCTAGCTTAGTGGGTAGATAGGATTTTTTAATATATTAGGGAAAGTTTAAATAGTCACTTTCACCAAAGATTTGAAGTCAGTTGGCTATTGTAGGTAAGAAATTATTATTCCATCTCGCTTTAATGGCTCGAATACTGTTCTGCCTGGGTCGTAACAGTCGGCGGCTCGGCTAGACTACTCTCTTATTATCTGTTGTAATATTTCTCTTTTATTCAACACACACACACAACATGTTATCACATCATTTAATAGTATAACAAAACAATAATCCAGTTTTTTGTCTCTTGTTTTTATTATTATTTTTTTAAATTAAAATCCTCACTAACGCTTTCATTCCACCTTTTTAATAGCTTCCTTGTAACGTTATTCAACGACAATCTATATATTTATTATTTATTTACCTGGTAATACTCATTATTTGTTTAGTGAAATTTACTACCATTTTATAAATATTGAATAAACTAGAAACCTGATACGAAAGTTTTGAGTGTGAATATATATATATATATATTTACAAATATAGTGTTTGAATAAAAACGATAGATCACGTTTTATATTTATCAAATCCTTTATTATTTTGTTTAATTTTTAAATCCTTTAATCACGTTTTTTAAAATGTTTACTTTCGCTTAGTTTAAGGGAAAGTGGTAATGTCTTTAAATTTTAAAAATATTTGTTTTATATATACTTTCTTTAGTATTTATCAATTATTATCTTTTTTTATTTTAAATTAGTTTTTTATTTTTTTTTTTCTTGGCTTACACTATATTTAATAGATTTCACCAAAAAAAGATTTTAAAAAAATAATAAATAAATAGTTTCTGTTTTGAAGAAAACGTAGAAAACTACATAGTTTTTAATGTCTATAAAGACAATAAATTTTCAAATAATCTGTTAACAGATAAATTAACACATTAATTTATTCTTCAAAAAGGCTTATGTGCTCAATCTTACGAATTGTATAAAGAATTTTATGCTGTATTTATACAGCTAATAGTTTATTAATTTAATTTATTTTTTTTATTTTTAAGCATAAATTTAGAGTTATTTATTTAAAAAATATCGAATGATACAATTTAAATTAGATTTAAACTATTTCTTTTGAATTAATTTTTTTTTATCGATTTATTAAATAACCTTCCAATTTATGTTTATTGCTTTTCGCATTATTTTTTTTTTTTGGGGAAAAACTTCTTTTTTTTACTTTGTTTGGCAGAATCTAATGAAATCAGTCGTAGCCTTCATGGGCCGACTTTGAGCAATTGTTTTTTCACAAAATTCTTTAAAACGATTTGATCAATTGTTTTGAAATTTTAATTCTGAATGTTGTATACTATTCACAGGGTTCACAAATAGATCTGGTTATTTTAGGTTTATTAATTAGTTAGAGTTTTATCGACTACTAAAATAATTGATTTAAATGTTATCATTTTAACAATCTATTATATTTATGTATAAGATATTATTCCAGTTTTATATATTTATGTGTGTTTTCGTGCGCGCACGTGTGTGTGTACACTGGAATTTTTGGCAGTAATTTTTCGATTTGAATTTTATAATTTATCAAACAATAATAAACGTGTGTAGGTTATGTGAACGATGTAAATAAAAAACTGTTTGGAATATTTCAAAATTAGATTATAAATAATAGTCTGTGTTATAGTGATATAGATGGGTAGGTTAAAATAAAAAGAGTTAACAAAATATTTAAACAAATTCCAATAGTTAAAATTTGAGTTCTAGATTAAAAATTGTAAATAATTTATTTAAATCGGTATACCTTTTAGACGAAGAGCAGGTAGTGCCATGATCGCTTAACGACAGATAAAAGATGAATGGTAAGGCAACGAAAAAATATTGCAACTCAAAATGAGGGGTATAACGAACACAACGTCCATCACACTATCCGCGATCAAAATAATACGGAATTTAAAAATCATCAGTAGAAATCTGAATATGATACGAAACCTACCATTTTACGACTGTATCAATAGTTAACAGGTTATTGTGCAGCAGCAATTCATTAATATATATGTTAACAATGTTAAGGAATCTAACAAAGTTTTCTGCTGTTAATATAACTGATCCTAGCGATGTACCTACCGGTTGAACTCGAAGATATTAATTTCTACAGATTTTTTTATATTTTTATGAGATGTATGGACATCAACTGCTGCGATCATTTAACCCGAATTTATATTTATAGCGTATACAAAATTTCATGCCTGATCGGGATTTGAACCCAGAACCTTCGATTGAAAGGTTGAGACGCTACCACTCGCGTCACGGAGACCGGTAAAACCGATGTTACTGTTGAAACTGTCATTCGATTTTGAAAGGTTATTGAAAACTAATAAAAGTTCAAAAAGTTACAACGACTATTGAATATTGTTAATGAAATTTGAATATTTTCAAAACTTATAAAAATATGTACACATGAAGCCAATTTGAGAATCATTACATATTTGTTATTTATATAAATATACGTATATTTTCAAACGTTTATTGTGTAAGTTGGCATAAACAGATTACGTTCAAATTTAAAACTCGAAAGTCATTAGAATTAAAATGAATTAGAATCACAGGCTCGCTCCGTAATATTTATTTATTACCTCCTAGTAATATTGAATTATGTAATCCTACTTATAGAAATATTTATTTGATATCACATCTTGAGTTTAAAAACAATTTTTTTCCTTTGTAAAAATAGGCATGCATCATCCACCATTACATTTTTTTTAAAAACTTCATACATTAAGTACCACTTAAGTAATCGAATTAAATCTTTTGATTCCTTTTTTCGGGAAAATCGTTTTGGAATTACTGGGACACAAACAAGCAATCTACTGGAGTCACTATCCTTCTCCTGGTGTCGTTGTCGGATAAGAAGAAACGCTTCTGAGCCGGTCTATAGATTTTTATTTTTTAATTAGTAACTTGTATTACCGTTCAAACGATTAAATAACGTTTTATTAATTGTTTATGGATATTAAAATAAATCTACCGTATAATAATTATTATTTATATTCTCATGGCTTTATAACTATTGAACTGATTGGGATAAACATTATCATTTATTTAAGTGGTAATTCACTGATTGTTATAAATATTGACCCTTGAGTCCTATTTATTAAAAATATTAATTCATAAGAATAATCTTCCGAAATGTACTCGTAGTTGTGTGTTTTACTAAAAGAAAATTCAAAATTCTGGATTTTCTTCTGTACTCGTTAAAGATTATTAGGTAATTTTCAGATGTTTATATTCGATTGAATATTTTAAATAGGCAGTAATATAATTTACAACATATTTAAAATTCTACTCAAATGCAATGGTAGCGTATCAGTATTTCGTTCGGAAAGTTTAGAGTTTTCTATCCGATAGATTTTGACACATACTATAAATTTTTCTTGCACACAAGTCTTGTGAACAAGGAAAAACATACTTTAATTTTATTGTTGTTGGTATTTAAATCATCGCTATTCAAAAGCTATCAAATTATGTTAAAACAAATCGGGAAATTAAACCGATTCATTCACGGGTATTAGAATACATTTATAAATAAATTTTGAAAATGTTCGTGTCTATCATTGTTCTTATGTAACATTTCTTTGTTATAATATGACTTTGAGAACTGATCTAGGTTTTTACATTGAAAATGATTAACGAGGACCAAATATGACTTTTAATCTACGACTATCGATAACATATCCGTGGTAATATAGGTGTAATTTGTGATAGGTAGGTCTCGCAACACATTGTTCTCTTAACAGAATTGTACTTAACGCTTTATTTTTGGTTATAGTTGTAATTTATTGTGATGGCATTAAATAGATGAGTGTTACAGATAAATCTGGATACAAATATACTAGCATTCTATAATGGTATCGTTGTCTTACTATTTCGAACCCTCTTATAGTTTTTTATCCGGTTATTTCGCTTTTAATTTGTTGGAATATAGTACAAAGATTTGAAAAACAAATTTTGAAGAAATTTGTTTATGAAGTCATATCTTAAACTTCTTGGAAAAAACCTTTTCCAAGAAGAAAAATTGTGCGAATGTGAACTCAAGATGAAAATACTCATCGTTAAACAACTGCCTGTCATCTACATCGATTTCAGTTTTGTTTTTTGAGTATCTTATTTTTCATTCATTATACCATAAAAATATTCTACCGTAGAGAAATTTAAAAAAAAGATAATTGAATTCTTTTAAGTAAGGTTAGTTTATAATTACTAAACTGATAATAATTTTTTTATTTATTCGATTTGTATGTTATTGGAGGAAAAAGTATTAAAAGGAGATTTAGTTTTCTAATGAAACAGTGGTTTTTAAACGAATGAAAAGTATTTAAGAAAACAATCTGCACATTATTTATATGTTTTTTTATAGTTCAAGAAATTATATTTTGTCAGTTTAATAAAAAAAAATAGGTCAGCTATATGACGTTAGTCGAGTGGCGGGATACAAGATTCATGTGGCCAATAAAAAAATTGACAAAAAGAAAAAAAGTGTTATAAAAATGCAACGTATTCTTTAGTGCATACTGCATTATACACTTATTTACCATTTACCAATAACAATAATAAATACTAGATACAAACTGTATTGTGATATTGACATTTTCATGAATAAAGCAATCCCCGCCAATAGATCAAACATCACCATCCATCCAAAACAAAAAAAAAATCGACATTGCAGTTTCAAATGATGCAAACAACCAAGCCAAAATACATAAATAAGATATCCCAGTACATCGATCTACTGATAGAAATATAAAAATTCTGGAAACAAGAAAAAGTCACCGTCATTCTCATTATGTCAATCACGGGCCTGACACCTTACATTTTCACACCATATCTTCTACAGTTAGAACTTCAATACAGAGTAATGATGGACTTTATACTTAGGACTTTCTAGTACAGAGATACTTCTAGTAATCAGTCATATTCAAGACATGCGTTTTTTTGGGTTTTTTTTTTTTAATACGAAACCATAATAGTATTTATGATGACTTGGCATAGCCCGTTAATGCAGATTATGACCGCAATCACGCGAGGGAGAGATAATAATATTAATAATAACATACTATTGTAAATTATAATATTAACTTTTAAAATTATAAACTATTTATTATTATGCAGAGTAATATTTTTTCTTGTAGAATTATATTTCTTTACTCATGGATATAATTAATAATAATTTTTAATGTTGAAACTGTAGAGGTTTGTTAATTGCGTTGTGTTTTTTTTTAAATAAATGTTAAGAAACCTATAAAAAATGTCATAAAAAACCTATGAATTTTAAAATTATTGTATTAAATAATTTTCTCATATTATCTAACAGATATCCGTACTAAATTAAGAGGAGTTAAATTTTTTTAAATGATTTTTTAAATACATTTAACAGTTAAAAAGTTACCGAATTTTAACATTTAGCTGTGATATTTAAACGTTTTTGTCCGAGTCTTGGTTAATAATTAGTCGGTGTTGAACGCGTAAGGTTATATCTTCTGTGCTTGATCGGCTTTCCGTTACAGTCGATCATAATATTGGATAATAAACATTTAACCGGTCTTCGGATTGATATCGCTCACGAATATTATAGAGTAGGAGTATTAGATTCAAAACATGAATATAGGGGCGAAAGTTTGCTGTCGATCATACCAGGTGGAAATGGTCCCTAAGCATGCTTCAATTAACAATTTGAGAGTATTTCAAAAATAGTTTTTGAAATATCCGGATGGATCTAGTAAAATTGCTCACTCTATATTGATGTAAACGTGTCGTAGCCCGTTTTTCGGTTGTAACTAGTTAAATATTGAATGTATTGAAAAATGTTTCCAATAAAAGTAGTAGAATGGAAATTTAAACAAAAAAATTCTGGTAACATTTTAACAAGATCTTAAATAAATGTGGGAATGATCTGTTACTTACATCAAAAACAAAAAATTAGTTTTTTATCTAAACAATTAATTTTTTGAAAATTAAAAAAAAAATGAAATCTAAGGTTAACACCCAATAAACGGTAGATATTTCTGAATAATTTGCCAAGTTTAACAAAAAAGTTTGTTTTTGTTAACTTTTTATAAACATTTATTTAGTTTAGTTTATTTGTTTAGTACGCACCGATGCATTTCACAAATATTACGCTCACAAAACTCAGTCAAAAATTGAAATTGATGAAAAACTAATGTAACCGTCTAAAAGTAAATACGTTTCCCTAATTATTGCTATTAATATTTAATTTCGCAAAATTTTTGTAAGTTATGATTGATTTTTGTACTTAGTGAGTCCCAAAATACGTTTTTCTGAAATATAATGATTTTAAAATTACTAACATTTAAAAAACGGCAATATATTTTGCGATGAAACTTATTGCATTCGTAAGTAATCACATTAAGAATATATACTGGCATAATTGTTTTTCGATTTTTTGAATTTGGTTTTTATTTGCAGGCCTTTCATAAACAGATTTGAAAATACTTCTATCTGTATACTATAATATGTTATTCCTAAAATGTAGCAAATTCTTTTAAATTTACCAAAGGTTTTTCCTTTAGGTATCATTTATCGATGACATTTTGATTTTTTTCATTATCTCCTGTAGATCAAAAAGTTATAGGTATTTATTTATCGCGCACACGTGTTGAAACTGTGCCGCCGGCTACCTTTTATATGGAGCAGTATATGGAGCGCTACTGTTTATTACGCTAGCTCGTTTATTTTTTATCTGATTGGAATGTGTTCATAAATTTTTTTGTGTAGAATTTTCCGCTCTACAATTTTAACAAGATGAATTTTTTCTGTAAAATCAATATTTAACCACTTACAGCCAAAGTCATGAAAAAAAAAACATTGTTCTTAAATTTTATTTGTTTATACACAAATGTCGGAATGGTAGTAAGACCATTCTTGACCTAAAAGTCGAGAGTCTCTGCTTAGGAATATTTTCCACCTGGTCTGACCGAGAGGAAAAGTTTTGCTCATATATTCATGTTTTGAATCTAATGTTCTTACATTAAGCCTCATAACAAGGAGCCTTTAACTACGTTTTATAATTCGGTGGTATATTTTTACTTTCACATAATTATGGAGACGGCAGGAGTAATTCTCGATATATCTCCAGCCTTTTTTTCGAATTATTCTTTAATACTTGTAGGAAAAATACAATATATTTTAGTCACTAGTCGTTTCGTACCATATCTCGAGAAAAGAGTCTCCAGTTTCTCGAGGAATTATATGGGAATGAGTACGTAGTACCTATTGGGGTTATACTTCCCTTTCGATGGAATTTTTCATCTCGTTTTGAGGTCACCGTTCAGCTGGATCGTCCTTTCCTCACTGTCATCTAACTTTTTTCCTCGATTTTTGTGGGTTTTTATTCGACATTCACCGGGTACAGAGACGATATGGTATCTGTATCTCTAATAAGTGTATTGTTTGATGGAAGCGGCTGCGATTATAGGGCTATCGGTGGATTCTGTTAAGCTTATAAGCTAGTTGAATTCAAGGAGCTTGTAGGATATTTATCCGAACGATCCAATATTTCCTAATTCATACGATATTTCCTCATCGACTCCCTTCGATGCATCTTTTTCAACTTTATAATTTGTAGCAAAATGAATAAAATAATTATGCATATTTATAATTACAACGAACGAAACTATTTCAAAATTAAATTGTAAAATTGATATTTATAGGTATGCATTTGTGTGTTGTACTCTAATAAATTTTACTCACGTGGACAAAAATATTATTTTTAAATTGTAAAGGAAATAAAAACAAAAAAGGAAAAACTTAATAATAATTTTCAATGAATTATAAATTATGTGTTTAATTTATTCATAACTTTGCTTAAATAAACATCCCTCCCCTCATAAATGAGTATTATGTTTGCTCGTAGGAAAACTGATAACTTCAGAGTAGTGATATGAAGCTACTTCTCTTCAAGTTTCTCCCTCGGCTCTCGTCTCTATATAATTTAAATTCTAATAATGTTGTAAAACGGGTTCCTTGTTTATTATTTATTGATAACCAAGAATTACTTCCTTGATGTTCTGAAACTAATCTACAGTTTTAATTATCACTACGTAACATATTGTTATCTACTAATTTATTTTATTATTCTAATTGTAATTTTTCTTTTAAAAAAATGTAGCAAAAGAAGCTATTTAATAGTGTTTCTTTTGCTCCATTTTTAATAGGTTGTTGAAAATTTATTATATCGTAAAAACGAGACTTTACAACAGTAAATAATTATTTTTTTTTTTTTAACAAACAAATTTGTTTGTTTATATCTTATAAGCAAAAAGTTGTACGCGACCCGACATGAGAGGTAATTTACTTCTGATAAAACATAATAACCGTTCTGAAGTATAAAAAGCGTCCCGTAACGAGATTACTCGGGGAAAATAAGATGTGAAAAATTTTCTGGTCATCTTCTTTTTGTACTGAAATATAAGAAGTGTTTCGGAAGACCAAGCCTCGAAATTCTGCTAAGGCGTTTCACACTTCTGTTCTCGTAGAGGCTGGTTAAAAATTATGATTATTCTAAAAAAAAAAAATCATTAAGTTACATGTTATTGTATGAATTCTGATGATGATTATTTAATCATCGAAATGCGCATGTAGTTCTAAAATGTTATTTATATTTAAAAAATTCTTGAGCGTTCACTTTATTGTTATATTAAGATAACGGATTAGGGTAGTTAATTGTTTATTCTATATCATAATTAGTTATTTTTAAATCGATTATTTATGTGTAAATAAAAAAATAATTGAATAAAATACAAATAAAAACCTTAATGTTTTATAAAAGATATATTCATATTTTTGTATTATAAAATATTTAAAAATAAGCAAAATTAAACAAAAAATATCTTGTCATTGTTACTGTATTTCAATATATTTATTTATATTTTATAATACATAATACATATTTTTAACATCAATAAATTGATGACGTATATTTTTGGTTTGAATTTTTTTTAAATTGACTAATATAAAAAAGGCTATTATACACTGCAGTCTTTAAAAGAATATAGACTATTACAAAATCTACAATAAAATTCCATTTTATTTTGGTAAAATATTTTTTAATTTTTATTTTTTTTTATAAAAAAAATTAATAATGATAATTTTATCGACTTAATTATTTATCTTGCTTTTCCAACTTGATCGACCTGTGATTGTAAGTTATTTACGACTTCAGGCGGTACATGTTCGCCGAGTATTTCAAATAAATTAATGCGCTGGTTACCGGGTATAGATTCATACGCCGCGAGTTCGATACCTTCTTGTACTTTTTGTATCGTAGCACCTTGCGGTATCAGATGTGTGTTTTGTGCTTGTCTGATCGCTTCGTTTGTAAAAAATGCACCTTCTTTATTTTGCGGTGCTGCTAAAGCGTAACATACCGCTATGGATAAGCAGACAAAACTTTGAAGTTGAATTCTCATCCTGTAACAAAGAAAAAAAATTATATTTATTATATTATAAATAAATATTAAAATAATTTAAAGTTACTACCCGTAGGCCTTATTTTTTACATGTCAATGGAATGATCCCAGTAGATTTTATAAAAGTGTTTAGATAATTTCATTCGGTCAGACGCAGTTGTTACATGATCCGATTTTAATTTTGTTGAAAACAACGGAATATATTGTTTTTAAATATTATTTGATCGGATGTTAATCCTAGGTTTTGTAACAATTTTACCAACAGCCGATCAAAAAATGCATTTTTTTTATCGTTAATGCTATCTTGGATCGCCTCATTTGTAATCAAAAAATTCAGAAAAGATGTTAATTTTTCAGAATGTTTGTACGAATATAAATATTGTTCCTTTTTAAAGCGTACACGGTTGGATCGATTTAGTGGAATAATCGTCGCATGACTTTAAATTACGTAATTGAAAATGGTTATATAGTAGCGCGAAAAATATAGAATGGGAATCGCTGTTTAAATTCACCCGTGGCTAATTTTCATTAATAAGGTATCGAAATTCTTTTTTTATATTCGGGTGAACTGTTCTTCAAATTTGACCTGTTTAGTAGAACATTATATTATTGTACATTTTTCAAAAAATATATGACGTAATTGAAACCCTAAACCTTACTTGAAAAAGTATTTTTAATAAACACATCGGATTTCATTATGTATAAAGATGTTTTTAGACTGCTTTGTGACTCGTTTAGGTGTAATGTTTTTATGAAAACCCCATAAACGGTTAAATAATATTTAATATTTAATAATTTTAGTATCAAATAATGTTTAATATTTATCTTGTAATATTTTGAAGCTCTCACCAAATTCTTTCTATTAGATGTAGCTAAGTGTTTGACAGCGTGTTAAATTTAAAAGATAAAGTCTGAATTTCAGATTTTTTCATTTTTCAAAATCTGATTTCCTGTCCGGTCTGTAGAAATAACAGGATTAAATAGAAAATTTCACTGTTTCGCATTAATTTGAATGTTATTCTCTGTCCTTCCTAGTATTATCACTCTAATATTCGTAGTTGACGCTACGAATGTAAAGGAGTAGCTCCGTTCTCAAAACTGCTTTTAGGACTGAGTCTTCCTGAGTTGGGATTGTCGAATACGTGGCGAAGTTTTAAGCTCCTCCCACTCCCCATCCCTTCTGTCATGGCCTCTTCCGATTTGTCCCTCCCGCTCTAACGGTTATAAAATTTCTTTAAACCAATCCTTCTGATTCTTTATTTTAATAATTTAAAATTTTTTAACTTTACATCGGTTGAATGTTTATTTGTTCATTAAATATTTCCTGTCCTTTTAATTTTAGCTTGAAAATTTCCATGTTTTCTACAATATTTAAATGTTTCTTATATCTGTAAAATGTAATAATTTCACGGATTTTATCATTTTATTTGGAATACTTCCTTTTTCTATCTAATGTATTGCATAATTTGAAACATCTCTAAGAGAAAGAGGAAATGAACTCATTTTTGTATAAACATTAGAGCGGGAGGTCAAAGCAAGAGAGGCCATGATAATAAAGGTGGGAAGTGGGAGTAATTTAATATTGTTATTTATTCGGAGATCTCAACACAGGAAGACTCAGTGCTACAAGTAGTTTTGAGAATGGAAGTACTTCGAAACGCGTCAACTACGAATGTTAGAGTGACAATGCTAGGAAAGGCAGAAAATAACATTCAAATTAGTTATGATAATCATAGCAGAAATATAAAATATTATAGAAACGATTAATGTTATTTTTTTTTTGGAGTGGCCCCGTGTTACATAATTAATATTGAAGTTCCGTCTACAAATTTCTGATATGTTTTTCGTTTAAAAAGAAATTGAATGATATTAACTCAACTTATTGATTTTTTATCCGATATTACTCAAGAATAGCCAGATCAATTAAAGAAAATAATCGTGCTTCATGAAATAAATAAACTTACAAATTATTTTAGCGGAAAATGACACCCAATAAAAATGAAAGGTAATAGAATTTTTAACATCTTTTGTACGGAAACCTTTTGTTAATCAAAATTTGGTGTAAATTATTCAGGATTTTGAATTTCTTGTTTTTTTTTTTTCAAGTAATAGTTAATATATCAGAAGCTGCCATAAATTAATTTATTGTCATTATATAAAAGTGTTAATTTTATCTTTATAGGTTTTAAGGTAATAATATGTTACTTTTACTTCTTACATTATATTTATATCCTTTCTTTTGTAATTTAATCGTGGATCAGATTTATTGTTTTACTTTTCATTATTTGTAGAAAAGACACAAAAAGAGAAAGTGAGAGAAGTAAGACAATGGAATTAAAATATGATTCAGTATCTCATTTTAATAATTTCAGTAAAAACAATAGAATCCATTTAACTCGGAAAAAATTGAATACTACAAAGAAAAAAGAATACAATTAAACAAGAATGTGTTTTCTTATTTTTTCCTGTATGTATGTAATCTATTTCTTTGAAAAAGGGGAATTATTTAAAAAATTGTTCGATCTTACGTTCGTTCATGTTTATGATTAGATCAATCGAACTTCCAGATTTGGTTCTTAATGTTAATGTACTGCGCTCAAGTGGAAATTTATTTGAGTACGGACCCTGTCATCATCTCAAAACGCTTTCGGTTGAAGATATGAAAAGTTGGTAATTTTCAAACTGTATTTTCCTTTTTAATACCATCCTTTTAAAATACTGTCGTCTCAAAGGGATCTGGAGCCTGTTTGGTTCTTTGATTAATATTATGAATTATCTTGAATTTTCATAGATTAAAAAAATTTAAATATAGTATTGATATTCAATGAGATATATACTTTTAAATTAACTTTTATTTTCTGTATATTATTCAGATATCGTCTTTTTTTTTATAAGTATACGTTTCTCTTACAAAAAAAAAAAAAAAAAAAAAAAAAAAAAAAAAAAAAAAAAAAAAAAAAAAAAAAAAAAAAAAAAAACAAAAAAA
>JAAAKQ030168532.1:0-12546 GCA_010016005.3 Zanna intricata
AATCAGTACGAAGGTCAATAAGACGACTCCCGGTAAAACCCCTCAGGGCTAGGAACGGAAGGGGTGGTGTGGCGACCGGAATCGTCACTTGGTGGGTGTCTTCCCCTACGGGGGTTGGGATGTAGGGAAAAGTTGTGTCAGCGACATTAAAATGATAAAACTATTTCAAAACAATCTTGATGATCAAGAAAATCTTGAGGTTATAACAAAGATAATAAAGGCACCGTGGTTCGCAACAAAAAACAAGATTGATGACCATTTACAGATCTCCTACGTTCAGGAGGAAATATGGAGATTGAGCAGGATTTACGTATCACGACTTAATCACATGATAACACCATTTAGTTGTAAACATGTTGCAGAACCGTAGGGATGCTAGACGGCTGGAAAAACTTCGTGCGATGGACCTCAGTGATTTGTTACAAGTCTCAAGACATTAATTTTTCGTTGATAACACAAAAAATTATATGTCATATACTGTATAGTAACTCAGGATTGTACACTAACTTATTTTTTAAAAATTTAGGCAGTGTTGTATTCAATCTACATATTAGCATTGTTACTGCTCTGTGTATTTATCGTCATTGTTACTATTCTAGATTCTAAGAACATTATTTTCTGGTTTTAATATATTTATTATTGACTTTGTTACTTTTCTGGCATTCTAATATTCTAATATTGGTTGTGAAAAGTTAGTACTATTATTATTATATTATATTGACTCATTTATTAATATTGTTTCCTTCCTTTAATATCTTCTAACCTTAGAGAAGAAGTGTTCTGTTACTTATCGTTTTATTTTTGCTTTTGTCTTTAATTTTATTACTCCTACCAACTATTCTGTTGTTATAATTTTATGAAATACTGTTTTCGAGATTTTTTATGTATTATAATATTTATGTCCAACGAGGACCGACAGTAGATGGGGTCATTCGATTTATTTATGATTTCGAAATTTTTTTTCAGAAAACCGACTGTAAATAAAGTAGATAGATAAAAAAAAATCAGAAATAAAAATTAAAAAATATTTTCATTCAACATTTTTTTTTCATATATTTAAATGTGATATGGTCTTTCTGAATTTATAAGGTCTCCCCCCTCCCTCCTACTCCCTCACTCACTCACTCACTCTCTCTCTCTCTTTCTCTCTCTCTCTCTCTCTACCTACCTACCTACCTACCTACCTACCCTACGCTAAAAATGAAGAAAAAACATGATTGATAATCTACAGTTAATATTTTTTATATCCATTAACAAAACTTTTTTTTGTTAAATTTATTTGCCTGAAATATTACAGCTGGGAAAAGGTCAATGCCTCTTAAAAATAATTGTAATAGTCTTCAATTATATAAAATATTGGACAATATTCAGTTTATATAATTCAGTTTTCTAGATTGAAAGTTATGTTCACTGAATGGAAAATATAAATAAAATAGATTCGATCTTTATATCTCTGATAAAAATTAAGCCCATGTTGAAGATTTAACAACTACAAAATCCACTTGTTTAGTTTAATTCATGGATTTGTGGTATGATATTATTAATAAAATGGTGAATGTTGTTATCCTTTAGAAAAGGTAACAAAATAAAATCTAAAGGATTTTTTTTTTTTTTTTTTAATTTATGACCTACTAAAACTGCTGAAGAATTGTAACTTTATATAAGGTATAACAGTGTAAAAATTGATATATATGCATGTTATTATCAATTAAAATATTACTAATTTCTTTTTTCTCTTAACCCACAAGATGAATTTGAGAAAAAAATTTAATTGATCGACGGATACTATCTTTTGTAAAGCAGGTTCTAGGACTAATCATAATCAATTTAATATTTCCGAGGAACTTTGTATATAATTTAAAAGAAAACCATCCGACTGATTTTCTTTGTAGATTACTATTATATAATTACAACCGAACCGTTAAGTTTTAGGTCTTTTTTTCACCCGAGACAAATTTAGGTTCCTGTAACATATATGCTAATAACACGATTTATAGATAGGATCAGACCTGTAGGCTTTAATAAATGGGCCGTTTATAAGTTGAAGAATTTATATAAATATATTACTTCTTTTGTTTCATGATGGCGGAAGGAATGTTTATTTAACGTCACTAAAATACAATTAAATTTAATACACAGAGTAAACAGAATTGCGCTCTTTCCCCCATATAATGTACTATAAAATAATATACAATAATACTCCAGTGTTTGTGTATAATTTAAATATTTTGGAAAATGGTAGCCAATATTCCCCGAAATTAAAATAATAACAATTTACATTACGCAGACTGTATAATATTAGAATGATTTAAATATACCCTAGCTAGTTGGTTACTACAGCTACAATTTTTTTTAATATGTATTATTCTTTGGTAAACATGTATTCTCCCTTTTTATAAAATATAAAGAAATTAACTTATAGAAAACTCAAGTTTATTAATAATAATTTTAACTTGATGTTAAGAACCTGATACAGTTTGAATTCTCTTTTCTTTATGAAATTTTCTGATTTATACAGATATTTAGAACAATGAAAACGGGAATCAAACCATTAAAAGTAACTGATATCTGACATCTTTCTCTTTTTTAGGAAGATGAAAATAGGAAGAGAAAAGATTACTGAGGTAGAAGAATTTTGTTATCTGGGAAGTAGAATTACTAAAGATGGATGAAGCAGGAGCGACATAAAATGCCGAATAGCACAGCCGAAACGAGCTTTCAGTAGGAAATATAATTCACTTACATTTTTGAAAATATATATTTGGAGCGTAGTTTTATATGGAAGTGAAACTTGGACGACCGGAGTGCCTGAGGAGAAAAGATAAAAGCTTTTCAAATGTGGGGCTATAGAGAAAGTAAAAATTCAGATGAGTGGATAAAGTGACAAATGAAGAAGTGTTGCGGCAAATTAATGAAAAAACAAGCATTTGGAAAACTAGTTAAATAAGAGACAAACTTATAGGCCACATATTAAGGTATCCTGGAGTAGCCGCTTTGATACTGGAGGGACAGGTAGATGGAAAAAATTGTGCAGGCAGGCAACGTTTGAAATATGTAAAAAAATTGTTAGGAATATAGGATGTAGGAAGTATGCCGAAATGAAACGACTGGCACTAGATAGGGAATCTTGGAGAGCTCCATCAAACCAGTCAAATGACTGAAGACAAAAAAACAAAAATCTGATATCATAATCTACTGTAATGAAAACATACGAAGAGTTTTATATTTAAAAAGTTTTGGCTGCCTGCCTACCACACAAATTAAAAAAATGGTCTCTCAATCGTATTACCTAGTTCTGCGTAGCAACCTTGACAGACGATTTTCCTACGTGAGGTACGGTCAAGAGCTGTCTACGTTCTTCGACACTAAGTCGGGCGTATCCAAAGGCTCAGTTATGAGCCCTGTTCTATTCTGATCATTGCGACATCATCGTTGCTTCTTTTTCTAATGACATTGATATTCTAGTTGTCAATGTAGACCTAACTGTTACTTAAAATATTCTTAAGTCTGGGTTCTCTCTTTTTTTCTGTTTAGCCTCCTTGACCACTGTAAGATATTACTTCAGAGTAAATCTGAAATATGGTTTAGACGAGAGGTTCAATTAATCAAAACGTGGCTGGTAAAATGGAAGATAAAGGTTAACCAAGCGAAATCGAATCATGTGATATTCGGTATCAGAAGTGGGTGAACCTAGATAGTTCACCCATCGGACAGTTCATTAGACGGTTTTAATCCCGCATACCGAAGGCGTACATTACCTAGGCCTTCAGCTGGATCTTTAACTAACATGGAAGGTTCATGTACCGGAAAAGAGGAAGCAATTTAATATTAAGCTTAAGGAAATGTACTGTTTGCTGGGTAGAAGTTCCAGTTATCATTATCAAACAAGCGGTTATTGTATTCAGCTACTTTAAAACCGATTTAGATTCATGAAATTGAGCTATTGGAAACAACAAGCATAAACAACAACGAGATTTCGACGAGATTTCATTAACGGAACAAGTTAGTGAAATGTATCACAGAGGCGCCGTAGTTTGCAAAAGATAGGGAGATCCATGAATATATGGAATTACGTTGGGTCCGGGAAGAAATAAAAAACTTCAGTTTTAGATTTGTGTTAATGCGTCTGAATTTTCTCGTAAACCACTTGTCAATGAAACTCCTAGATAATGGAGAGAACATTAAAAGGCTTAACATTTCCACGGGATGGATCTTAGTGACGGTAATTTACGGTAACCCATCCACTGCCCTATTTTTATTTAATCTTTCCTGCATTTTTTTGAGCTTTATATTTCATTTTCACTTACATATTTTAATAATAATAAATTCAATTATTTCATATTTCACTTTCTCAGTGTTCATCTCTTCCTTCTTTTTTTGATTTCGGGATATTTTTTAAGTTTTTGTGTTTCTGATGAATCTTTTTTTTTAAATTAAAAAAAAATTGTTTTTAATCAATTTATGTGATAAACATAATGTGCAATAAAACATAATGCAATAAACATAATGATATTAAAACTAATTAAAAAATTATGGGCTAGACCCTATCTAAGTTAACATCAAGCAATATTTTGAAACATGACAATTTATGTAGTCCAACAAGTAAGTAAAGTGTATATTCTAATAGTAAGTGTATTTTGGTAGCTTACTTTTTTCTTTTTTTTTTTTTTAACCTCCGGAACCACTGTTAAAGGTATATCTTCAGAGGATGAGGTGAATGAATTGTAGAGTGTTTGAAAAATGCCATGCTGACCGGGATTCGAATCCGGGATCTCCGGATGAAAAGCCGAGACGCTACTACTCGCGTCACAGTAGCTTACTGAAAGCCTTTTTCAGTGAATACTTTTTTTCAGCTATATTGCAAACCTCTATAAATAAAAATTTAATTAAATGTCATAGAAATTACTAATATCTTGGATAGTTTGTTTTTTTTTTCTAGTATGTTTTTCTGTAACATAAAATAGTTTTAAAAAAAAGCGCATTAATGGAATCGATAAAATTATTAAATGTACAAAGGTCGTGCAAGGAAAATATTATATTGATGAATAAAAATATTTTTGACTAAAATTTCCATTATTTCTAAAATCATTATTAATTTAATTTTTCTTAAAATTTACTTATAGTGTTTTTGATGGATTTCTTTAAAGGATTATAGCTACAAATATTAAAAGCTTCCAACCGTAAAAAAAAAATTATTAATAAAAATAAATAAAAAATTATTTGCCTGATAAAGTGTGAATAGAAAAAAAAATATTCCTGGAACATAGATAATTATTTTTATTTATAAAGAAATAAAATATTTTAAAAGTCAAATTGAAAGATGTAAAAAAAAAAATTATTTTATATATGCTATATAGAACTCTCCACTTGCTATTTATTTATCGTTATTTCAGTTCCTTTTTTTCCCAATTTTAATAGATTAAGTTAAACTAGTTCATGATTTTAACGAAATTATAGTGCTGTAAAGTGTTTTTTAACGTAATCAAAGAATATAATATAAATGATCATAAAATATATGTTAGGTTACACCACAATTTAGATACGCTAATTAAAATAACATTCCTGGTAGACAATTAAAGAACCGCAATGTAGTTTTAGATGTAAAATGATAACATATAATGTTTTAAGTCTAAAATAATTGACAGAACCAGATCCAGTAAGAGATAAATTCATTTCGTGCCGCTCTCCTTTCGTAATCAAACTACATTTCAAATCGTAAAGATCACCTCATTAAACGGTCAACTAAAGTATAAATATAATATATTGAATAAACACAGGTTATTTATTCTAATTAATACAAAAATCGTAATAAAAAAAAGTGATTTCTTATTAAAAATGAAAACTTAGTTGTAAACTAAACATCGTATGACAAGTGCTATTCACGTAGCTCACAGATAATAAAGAAAAAGTGGAAAAGAAGAAGGTTTGAAAAGTTTTACCGTGTAATTGGGCGTTACGTATAAACTAGACCGGATGATATACAAGAGAACTGTTAGCTTTGGGCCAAGAACAATTTATTTATACGTGGTGCTGCCATTTGTCGCACCGCCTACCATCAATCAGTTTAGATGTAACTGAAGCCTGGCTGACTGACTGACGACTGCTATTTACATATCGACATCTGTCTGCTCTCTAAAATGAAATAACTCCCTGCCGACCGTCCTCTATGTTAAAAACCATCCATTCTAACCCCCATTTATTCCAGTATTTCATATAGCTACCACCCCTTCCGTACCCACCTTTACTACGTTCGTCATTTACGTAATTGATTGATTTCGTTTATACAAGCTATATCCCAATAAAGACATTTTGTTTTTTTCGTATACAACTGATGAGAAAAAGAGTATAATAGACTTTAAAAATTAAAAACATGCACTATACACTGTTTTTTCGGACTAAAAAGAGTAAAAAGGACAGCGTAGTGGAAAATATTAAAAAAAAGAAGATTAATAAAGTGAAGAGAAAGAGTGAAGCACTGAGACAACTTCACTAAATATTTGAAATATGAGCTCTAATCTCAACAAAATTTTGACTAACATATCATTTTATTATATACTGTATGAAGTAGAAGCATCATAAACTTATAACCGAGTTAAGGTCAGTTTTATAAAGAAGGCGTACAATTAATTCTTAAACAAGAATAATAATATTTACGTGTTTTGTATTACACAGTAATAGCTGTGCTAAAACTCATGAACTGTTTCCTGTACCTTCCAATTGAAAGCGCTTAGTAAAGATAGCGTCGCCCCACCCCAAAAATTTCTGTTTTGCAATTTTTAAAGTGTGAATCTTAATTACCGTTCAACTTGCGTTACTTTTGAAGTTGTGACCCCACGAATGACAATAACATTCGTATATGGCATATACAATTTGAAACTACTGGCTGTAAAACTGAACGTTTTTTGTGCCGTATCCCGAAGATAACTTTACAGGCCGTTCTTTTTCACGGAAGCAAGTATGTCTAGAATGAACTATCGTGGTACACCTTACAAATATGGCTCATTCCTTAATTGTAACACGATCAAAAAAACTTTATTTGGCAACAAGATGGTGGCCTCCTCACTGTAATAAGAATGTACGAAATAGGTTTAAAGAAATTCTCCTCGACCGTTGTTCGTTGTTCGCCGGGGACCAGATGATAGAGCTTGTTTGCCGTGGACTCCACGTTCACCTAATTAGATCCCGTGCAATTTTTTCTTCGGGGGTTTATAAAGGATCAAGTGTATGTAATCTCGTTACCAGTTGAACTACCCGACTTGAGACACAGGATTAAAGAAGCTGTCACATCAATAACTACAGACTGTTGATTAAAGTATGGGATGAACTCTCCTATCGGCTGGTTGTGTGTCGTGTGACGAATGATGCTCACACTGAACACTTATAGGAAAATTGTTTAAGTTACTCTTTCATTACATGTATAATTTATCTGCGTAAGTAAAATAATAAATATTACACAAATTTAAAAGCCCGATATTCAATTTGAAACACATGGTACATTGATTAGAACAGTGATTGGATCGCCTTTTTAGAGCAAATATTTCATCAATTCACTTAGAATTTTAAAGATCGATGAAAAGGTAAAGAATTAAATATTGGTTCCTTGATTAAGGAACATCTTCTAGTCATGGGAAGTATTTTCTTTTTTTTCCTAAAAATTGGAGGTTGAGAAATAATTATTTTTTTATTTTAAGTTGTTTTTTTTATATGATTGTCATTTATCTATTTATTACAATAATTTACTTATTTAAATTATAGGTAAATAATTGCATTTCACATAGCTTTACTGCAAATACAGCACCCTTATTTTCCCAGTGGTCTCTTTGAGTGTTATAATAGGACAATAAATCCACTTTTTGGATTTATTGTCCTAATAAATCATTAAATCACTAACGTTAAAATGATTAAAAATTTAAAACGGAAAAAATTATTATCTGCCTTGTTATCTTGTTTCTATTCATATAAGTATACAAATTTCTAGAAATAAATATCCAAAATATATAAGTTTTTTTAATGCATAAGTTAAAAGATATTTAATATTTTGTTTATTTCTAGAAACAAACTTTTAGATGAAAATAAGTTCAAATTAATGTTTAAAATGAAAGATTATGGGTAGTTAATTATAACAATAAAAGTAGATTTTTTTTTTTAATTTTGTTAAATGAGAAATAAAAAATAATGGTTAAACTTATAAAATGGTGCACGATGTTTGAAATTAATCCAATTATCATCCATCTACAAACTTCAACTGATGATTAATAAAACTGATAAAAGTAAGAAGTATTTTTACCTTTTTTTTTTTTTTTGATTTTAATTTTTTTTTTGAAGAGACTAGACTAATTGTCGAATAAGAAACTAGATTTCTAATTGCCGTTGAGTTATCACTACAAAGAATCATCAAAATATATCGACTCTTATAATTAAAGGAGTAATTTCTAAACAACTTTAACTTTGTAATTAAACAGACTAGAATGTAATTACATAATACTTACGGGAAATTATTGAAATTAAAAGAGGAAGGAATTCTTTATATAATATGTAACAAAAGATAAATATAATGAATATAATGTACTTGCTACTAATGTATCAAAAGATAACAACGGAGAAATAAGAATTACGTGAAATAGGAAGAATAGTTATTTCGAAATAAAATCGTGGATGATGATCTATCTTGTTAATAAAGCTAACGGCCTGCAAAGTACTTAAATGTAGTAAATATATTACGTTAATTTTAGTTGCTGAGTCATATATTGATAGATTATAAAAGTAATTAAAATAATTATTATCGTTCGTCTGAAGCATGTGATAATTAATGGCACTAATAAACGGTCGGTTCGATCACGAGTAAAATACAAGTCAGACTGCACTCAAACTACAACCAACTGGACTGCCCCACCTAATCAACGCCTGATTGCAAACTAATAACCGCCCTACTCTAATGGAAATATTAAAATTTAACAACAATCCTGTAACACTTCATATTTCTTATTAAACATACACAACCAATTACAAGATTGTATATACAGAATTTAAGCTAAGTATACAATGAACGGTTTCATCATTAAACACAATACTGTATCAATAACCAAATTAATTTGTAACTTGCGATTAAAAATTAAAATTATAATTAATTTTTATTAAATTTAAATTTTTTCTGCTGGATTTAAAATTAAAAATTCGAAATTTTTAATTAATAAAAATACAAAATTTTCTAATAAATATTAACATTTCTTAAGTATATGAGGTGATTTAATTTTTGATATATTAAATTTAAACTTCGTATTTTAGATTAAACAATATTTATTGGAGATCAATTAAAGTAATGAGTTAATATTCTTAAATAGGATCTCATTATCTTTTGTTAGTACTCTTTAATAATAATATAAAATAAAAATCCTGAATCAGACTAAAACATAATCAACAAGTTGAAATAATTAAATAGAAGAATTAGTTTCCCTCATAAATTTTAAGTTAAAAAAAATACTTTTGATCATATAGTTAAAATACTACTGTTGTAACAACGAATCAGGATTTAAGTAGCTAGATATTCTGTCTTCCGCGGAACACTCCCGTGTTTTGATATTCTTGTCAAGCTATTACATAAAAAAAAAAATCGTAAAATTACATAACTACCATTTCTTTTATTAATTGTCTTACAGCTTGATAAAATTTAAAAATTGAGACAACTGTCAATAAAAATTAGAATTAATAAGAGGAATGTATACTTAACTAATATGCGTTTACTTCATCTACAACATTTATAAATGCACTATAGAATAGTATAAAATTAAAAAGCATTAAAATTGGCACTGTTTCTTCTCAATAAATTTTAATTTGTATCAACCTTTTATTACGATACTTTATACTCCTGTGGTGGAAGGGTGGGGAGTCTTGTTATGTTCTTTTTCATCCCAAAGATTCTAAATTCTAAATTTGAATCCGGGTAAGATTTCTTATTTATCATCAAATATTAATATATTAATATAACGAATATATTAATATAGACGAGTTATTTAATAGTCTACAATACAATATTACTAATCATAAAAATAGTAACAATTTTGGTTCCAAAATATATTATTATTTTATGAATTATAACATTTTTTAAATAGTTAAGTTGAAATTTTTACTATTATTTAATCAGCACTATTTACTTAAATCTGAATATATAATTCATAAAACGGCATGAAAGTTTTTTGGAATATTTTTATAAATTTTAACAATCTTATTTATCAGGAAATTTTTTTTTAATTCTATAATTTTCAATACTCTTATAAATGCATAATATTACAACAGTTAACTTAATTAAAAAATTAAAATTTACTAAATTGAAAATTTTATACAACACGAGTAACGATTAGCACCTAACACGTTATTAATGATTACATGCATTTAATTTTACATAAGTTTTTATTTGTATTAATATTAAATATATAATTAAAAATTAATTAATTATTTAATAATAAATAAAACTTACTAACGCAAGTTAATAACAAATATTAATAAAATAGTAATTAATTTCAACTAGACAGATAGGATAGTACGTAATAATATGAGAGGACGTGTTATTAATGGCGGGTTATTAATGTACGATGTAGCCGAGTAGGCGATGCCAGATTCATTAGCTTCAACAGAATGGCGCAATATGTACGCGAGGACACACATAGTAGTAAACGTACTGGAATGTTAAACATTAAAATTATGCAAAATTAATTACACTGTTAAAATACGATATTTAATAAGTATATATAGGCTACATATATATATATATACGATGTTTTATGTAAGTGTGTACGTGCGTGCTTACTCAAAACACACACACACACACACTTGGGTTCGTTGTGTGTGTGTGTGTATGTTATATATTTTCACACTATAATAAACTTAAACCCAAACAAGAGATTTACTTGTTAACTTATGAAAATAATAAGGTAATAATCTAAGAAATTTGATATAATTTTTATACAACAAATAAATTGTAGAGCGAAAATTATTGAAACGAATTATAGATATAAATGTAAACTTGAAAATGTTTATTTCATGAGTACATAAATGTAAATTTGCGAAGTCTGTCAATAAATTACTAGAGAGTTTCCGATATCAAAATTCTTTTCTTTCGGTACGCTGTTACAATATTGCGGAATTTTACACAGATTTTGAAAAAAGGGGTTTATTAAAAAAATTACATCTACAATTGTTTTATTTATTTATTTTTTTTATTATTACTATTTTAATTCCAAGTTGTTGCGTCCGTAAATTGACATCAAAAATAAGAAATGAGGATAATTCGTCACTAATGACGGAATGAACTTGTCATCAGTGAACTTGTACAACACAAAAGCACCGGTCACCGCTTATGTAAAAACTCAGTAAAGGAGGATTTTTCTGGATTCTGATATATCCATTTACTCCAGGATTCCACAGTTGAAGTATTGTTTTATTCAAAGAATTTTTTTTTAACTATTTGTAATCAATAAATAGATCGATTGATTTGACTCTTTCAACGATCTCTTTAAATGCCTATTTGAACGACAGATATTTAAGTTATTTCAATAATATGTAATAACTAAATACTGCCAGCCTCCGTGGCGGAGTGGTAACGTCTCGGCCTTTCATTCCGGAGGTCCCGGGTTCAAATCTCGGTCAGGCATGGCATTTTCACACATGCTACACATCATTCATCTCCATCCTCTGATGTAATTGTGGTTCCAGAGGTTAAAAAAAAAAAAATACTATTATTTAAATAGTGCAATAGATTTTTACTCTATAATGATGGACAAGTGTTTCAGAAGCCATTTGTTATTTTAATTAGTTTCCCGAAAATGTGTTTTCTTTTTTCAAAGTTCTACTGTTAATGTAAATTCCAATCCTATAAGTATAAATAGCAAAAAAACAATGAAAAAAGTTTCCTTTTTACTCAAAGAATAGGAAAACAGTAAATCTATTACTTTTACTAAAAAAAATCGCAAATCTCAGCTAGTCATACTTGATAAGCTGAAAAATTATTTTTTCGATCAAAAGAGAATCAGACAACGGTAGAGACAAATAATTTAACAAAGCTACTCATAAATTCCAGAAGATACGATGAATCTATATTTCAGTTTCCAAGCTTAAAAAGCTGATACCAACATCATAGAGAAAAGATGATATAAAAGAATGGCGTACAATTCAAAGATTAATTTTAATAGAGAGTTGCACCTCATGCGAGAATAAAATCGAAATATAACAATAAAGATTGTTTAGCGTACCGTACTATGTACTGAACTTAAAATGCTTAGGAAAAAAATTAAATTTTATATAAATTAAAAACCAAAATTTACAGGAAGCTACAGTGTTCCATTAAATACAGAACAAAATTAATTTTTTAAGTCACGCCTCCCTTCAAAGTAACGCAACCCGCGTTGATAAAAACATAAGTTCGGTTTACTCTACAGTGCAAAAATAAGTTCAAATAGCCTGCATACGTGTATGTATGTATGTGTATGTGTGTGTGTGTGTGTGTGTGTGTGTGTGTGTGTGTGTGTGTGTGTGTGTGTGTGTGTGTGTGTG
>JAAAKQ030168543.1:0-12545 GCA_010016005.3 Zanna intricata
CATTCGCATTCATACACATCATCCTCATTCATCCTCTGAAGTAATACCTTACGGTAGTTCCGGAGGCTAAACAGATACAGGAAAAAAAAAAAAGCTTGTAACTAGTGTTCAGCAATAAAATGATATGAATTTATCATGACCTATTAGAGATGAAACATAGTCAAAATTATTGCAGGTCACTTTCCAAACCTTACAGCTACACCTTCCAAAATTAGTTTCTAATTTAGTTCATCAAAACTATAGAACGATTTTAGTGTAAAAAGCATTTTTTTCTATGTCTGCCATGCAAAAAAGGAAAATTCGGATTCAAGTTACCTTGAAATATTTCAAACAGATCTACATAAATAAAAATAATGCATACATTGGCAGATGATTCAGAAAGTTTAATTCTCACAGATTGAGATCTGAATTTGCATTATAAAATATTAAAGTAAAATATTTAGTTTAGCAAAATATAATCAATTTCCCACAATACAGTAAATTTTTTTTTTTTTTTTTGGGAAACGAATCATTAAGATAATGTAATAAAAGAAGTTGTGAACAAACACAATAATTAAACAAAAAGAGGAAAAGGAAACATCAGTAAATATTTTAAAGTCGAAAATAAAAATAAACTAAAAACAAAGAATAATAATAATAGAAAAACTGTAGCGACAAAAATTAAAAATTTTAGAAAAAGTGATTAATATCATAGAATATATAAATGATTACTATTTATCCTCTAGTGAATTAAAATATATATAATTCAATAATTCATTTTAATCTATAAATATCAAGTAAAAGAAAAATAGAATGCAAAAGAGATAATCTAAAGTTATTTAACTTTTAGAAAATATGCTTACATATTGTATTTACATATAAAGGCAAACAAATACAAATGCACACAATTATATATACATATATGTGTGTAAGAGCTCTAACAAGCACTCTAAATCCTTAACGTAGCGTAAAATAATAGCTGCAGTACAACCGTAAAAAAGAAAATTGTTTTCTTTCAACAGTGCTTACTCGATTGCTTTAATATTCAAAACATTCAAAACCGGTAACACTAGTCATAAACGAAAAGTAAAATTAATCTTCTCCAAATATAACTGACAATTTCTTAAAATCTATCTATCATTTTATCAACAAAGTTTCACACAATTGAGTAAAGGAAATAGAGTATAAAACGATTTAGAAATTAATCATTCATTATTAATTATGAAACTTTAATAGCTGAATCATTAGTAAAAGTGAGAAAGATCAGTCAATAATTTTATAAAGCCTCAAGACTTACAGATTATTTTATGAGTTATTAATAAACGTTAAATAGAGACAAAATCCGGTTTTCAAAGAATATTACGGCTAATGAGACCGGTGAAGATTTTATTAACTTTATTTAAAAATTAGAACTTTTTTTGTGTTTGTTACAATAAATATGAATGAAAGTTAAATTTTCTGAGGAATTTAACAAATTAATTTATTTTAATTTGAGGCTGAATATGAATTTTTGATCCTAACGATACTTAATAAATTTTGCTTATTTCTAGATTTAAAGGTGGTCGACCTGAGACTGTACAAGACTACCATTCACATTCATACATCATCCTCTGAAGTAATAACATACGGTAGTCCCAGAGGCTAAACAGATAAAGAGAGATTTAAACGTAAAAAAACTAGCTGTAAACTTTATTTATCATTAATGATAAATAATTAGTAATTAATTACCTATATATTACAACAAATCCATCAAGAAATAAAGTGCAAAGAAATAATAATTAATTATCTGAAGGACGTTTACTGGAAGGATCATTGAAACGTATTCACTTGATTGTGATACTATATAATCATGAAGGAGCTATTAAAGAACTATTATGTATAACATTTAGGTAGAAAATATAAATACAATGCACTAGCGGAATCGAGTGTTAGGGAGTCAGTGTTTCATCAGGAAGATCCTGGGTTCTAATCCCAGTAAGGCATGGGGTTTTTCATCAGTTACAATAATAACTTACAATAATATTACCTAACACATAGGCAAAAAATATAAATACAATGCACTAGCAGAATAGAGTGTTAGGGAGTGATTCTTTATCAGGAAGGTCCTGCGTTCACATCCCAGTAGCTATGTGGTTTTTCATGAGTTAAGAAATTTCAGTTCTATACTTACACTCTCAACTGTCGCGTTTATTCGGAGATCTAAACATAAAAGAAGAAAAAATACATTAAATATTGTATTTAGCCACTATACGAGAAAAGGTTTTAGTAACCTGTAACCTTTTACGATTGTATAATGAGTTTTTGTTTGTTTTCTGTTTCGATTAAGTTGTTTTTAATAAATTATACTTTAAGTATCATATAATCATTCGTAGACCATTAAATTAAAATACTAGCATTTGCAAAAATGTTAAATCTCTTCACAATTGTAAAATTTCTAATAATATAACTAACTGCTTTAGAGAAAATGAATTACAACAGTCTGCTTCTAAAGATTTGTCGAAATTTCTGGAATATCTAAGTCTACAGGGGGTAGAATAGGCTTCTTCTTTTAACACAGTTAAATACAAGTAATGCAACATAATAAAATTTGATAGATTAAACCAACTTAATCTGTAAGTGTTTTGAAAGTAAATGCTAACTTAAGTCTTTTACAAACTGAGATTAAACCAAAATCCTCACTTGCGTTTGAAAAGAATTGTTTTTTCAATCCTTTCGGTTGTTATACATCTACGATTCTGTTATACTTTTTTTTATGAACAAAGAGAAAAATCATCCTACACTATTCTTTAATTTTCCAGCTTAATAACTTTTCTACCACGTGAATCATAATCGTGATATTGGTGTTCCTCGACAAAAACCAAATTATTATTTAATATTTTTTTCACTTTTGTCATTTATTATATATATCAGCTGCAGGGAGGTGTCATAGGCACGCCCTGCACATCTAGACCCTTCGGGTGGGTTAACCTAGTTGGAGGCATCGAGGAATGGAATTATTAGGTTCCAAATTGATTACTTCTTGTGCAAAAATATTTCTTTTTCAATGATGGAAGTTGATATAAGGAAAGTTGAATTAAAAATTTAATTCTAGAAATTGATACAAACGAATCGGAATATTCTGCTAGTGATCGGTACATTCCGATGCCTCTCTCTCTTTTTCTGTTTAGCTTCCCGAACTACCTCAAGATATCATCCAATAGGGTTACATATGATTACCGTCATAGGATGAATGAGGATGACATGTATGAATATGAATAAACTGTAGTCTTGTACAATCTCAGGTGGGATGTAGATCGTGGATACCGGTGTTCTTTGGTGGTTGGGTTTCAATTAACCACACTTCTCAGGAATGATCGGCCTGAGATTGTACAAGACTACACTTCATTCACATTCATACATCATCATCCTCATTCATCCTCTGAAGTAATACCTTACGGTAGTTCCGGAGGCAAAACAGATAAAGAGAACGAGGTGAGATGTGATTTTATTATTATGTTATATGTTATCTTAGGTCAGAAGTGATTGTACAATCACCTTAGAAATCTTGACTTCAAAATCAGCTGATTTGATGTCGCGTTATGCACTAGCCAGCTCGGTGGGCAAATATTCAGGTGCCTACGTTTTGATTATAACTCATTACTTTATGAAGAAAAACAATCACATAAATAAATAAAAAAATATATATTTTTAATGTACTTTTCATATCTATATCGATATAGATAATATAACAATTATTATAATGTATAATAATATAACAAATATACACCTAATCACAGCGAGACATGTACTAACGAATCGGAGAAAAAAAAATTGCTTTTTTCGCTATTTTCTGTTATTTTTTGCTAGTGGTACGTTCCGACATTAAGTGGAACGGTCACCCACAAAGACAGACAAACATACAAATGCCCTTTATTAAGGCAGGAAAAGTTAAGTTTGTTAAAAAGCGAAAGCAGTTAATAGCAGTCCATTTTCTCCAGTTAACGAAAAATTCTGTTCAGTCACATATAAGAAGTTATGTTTATCCTAACCTTTTTCCCCCATTGACTAATTTTGAATCCTTAATAATAGGATTAAATACTACAAATAATTTATAAAAGTTATAATTTATCTCTTTTACAATAGACAATTTAAGAAAATATATCATAACGTAATTACTAACCTTGTAATTAACTTTTAACATATTTTCAAATTGTCTAAAATTACTTGACTTAGGATCTAACGGGAATGGATCAGTATAATATGTAGATATATTTTCAGTGTCAATGAATAATTGTCTGGTCGATATAATTCTAGGAAGTAGCATAACATACTTACAAAATGTTAAAGAATTCTCTATGTCTTGAACTAAACTTAGCTATCCAATACACTTAGATTAATATTATTTAAACTCTCTATATTACTAAACAATTTATCCAAACTATGATAGTGTATGAGAGTCTGATATGAACTCTCTTAATTATCTGAACCTTTTTTTTCTCAGCATAATTAAATACCCCATCAGCAACCGGCTTCACCGATAGGTAACTCGACAGCCGCTGGAGAGTGTCGTAGCAGAAGATTAGGTACTACCCTCCGTCTTGGATCCAGGACTGGACCCCCCCCTTTGGGGTCTCCTTGGTCTCATCGGAGTCCCCAACACCCCGCTTGTGGAATGCTGAGGAGCCCCTCCTCCAAGAAGCTAATTTATTTGAACCTAAATTAATTGGAAATATTACTGAATTTATCGTTATATCTTTGATTTCTACTGTATTTATTATTTCAGAGCAACTGAAATCAATTTCTTTTAGAAACAGAAAGTCGCTGCAACAGGATTTAAAAGAAGATTATTTTTTTTCATTTTAGGATTGGTTTTTCTGCTGAATCTTAAGAATTTTAAAAGTTCGTTTAATATTTGATAATTGAATTTTACTTTTCCTATTGCAATGTCTTTCTTCTATTTCCAATCTTTTTCTTTGTTTATTTCTCGAAGTAATTTTTTCTTTATTATATTTATTTTTCGTTTTGCTTTGCTTTTGTACTTTTTACCATAAAATTCTGATGGTAGTTCAGGTAGACTTTCTTTATCACTATTTATTTTCGCTTCCATTTCTTGTTTTGTTTTTTTTTTTTAATTTATTTCCCTGATTTGTTTATAAAATTTTTTAACGTTTTTTTTTTTCGTTGTTAGTATAATCATTTACACTTGCTGTTGTATAACTGCTTCTAACAACTAACTGGAATTAATATGTCCAAATAATATTTCAAATTGCGTTTATTTCTTAACTGGTGATTACGGTTATTATAAGCTAAAACTGAATATTTTACTTTATTTTCAATAGTTAATTTTTAAATATTGGATAACCATTATAATTTCTTATATGTTCAATTAATGTGGAATGTAATCTTTTATATATTCCATTAGATTGTGGGTGCTGAGAACTTGTAAAATGTTTAAGTTTTAGGAAAAATTTTAATTTTAATATATTGATTGTTTTTAGCTTTTTGAATTTATATGTGATATTAATAGTAATATTGTGATATTGTTTTTTTAATTTTTTAGTCTTTTCTTTTAATTTTATTGTAGCTTTAGATTGTAATTTGATTTATTTTTTTAGTTTTTTATTAGTATTTATGTGTAATCCGAGCGATGATAAGGCTATTGTGTTTTTGCCTCCCCTCCAAAAAAAACTTGTGAAATGTATATTAATGTTAAGTAAATTCAATAATTTTTTGTTTTTATCATTATTATTATATTCAGTCTCATTATCAGTAATTATTGTTTTAGGAACTCTATGATGTGTAAAATAAGTTAATAATTTATCTGCTATTTCAGTAGCTTGTGGTCCTGCAATTAAATTTACTTATTTGTACCTTGAAAACTATCTAGAACTATTAAATATATTTGATTTTCCAAATAAAAAGTGTTCATATGAATTATTTATAGTGTTTTAGAAGATTTAGGAATAAAATTAATTTCAAAATTTAAAGTAATTTTTCATATATTGTTTTTAAAATATTTCATATTTATTAATGTAATTTTTATTTGTGTTTTTAAATTTGGTGTATAATATCTTCTTTTTATTTGTTTGTTTGTTCTTCTATTCCTCATTCTATGATAATTATGTATTACTTCTTGCAATTTTTCATTATGTGATCATATAGATATATGAGGTAGTAATTAACTATTACATTTGACTAATTGTAATTAACAAATTTTAAATATATTCTGTTATAACGGTAGTGAATCTTTTATAAAAATCATTACAAATTGTAAGCTATTTTTTATATTTAAAACTAAATATTCTTTAATAACATTCCTCTTTTGTCCAAATACCATTAGTTTCGTACTATTAGCATGAAACTCGACATGTTTTTTTTAAATTTAATTCTATTCAAATTCATTTATATCTTCTTTTTCTTTCTTTTTAACCTCCCGAACCACCGTTAGGGCATATCTTCAGAAAATGAGATGAATGAATTGTAGCGTGTGTGAAAAATGCCATGCCTGACCGGGATTCGAACCCTAGACCTCCGGATGAAAGGCCAAGATGCTACCACTCGCGCCACGGAGGCCGGCCATTTATATCTTTTAACATTAGGATAAACATCGGTTTTATCTACTATATAATATCTTCAATAGAGCCTAAATTAATTGGACAGGCAGCTGCAGAACCTTATTAAAGACACCTATTGTGGTCTATAATAAAGACAATGCTCTTCTCATAAACTGCTTGTTGAGCAGTCTTCCAAGTTTTAAGAGTAAGATTCTGCATTAATACTTTTTTAATGCTTTTCCCATTTTTTTTACCACTTAATATTTTGAGGTATATAACAATAATGTATATTATTATAAAAAATAAAGTACTCTTTAAGAAGAATTTAAAATTATAGTAGTTAAATTTTAATTATTGATTTACAGTACGATTTTTTAAGGACTACTTTACAAAATTTAATTATAGATTATATTAAAGAAACTGGTAATTATTATTATTATTTTTTTTTTAAATTAACAGAATATCGGTATAATTTGTGTCAGATGTTTGGAATTAATAATTTTATTAGTAATACATTACATTATAAAATAATATAATATTTATTTGATTTTTTTTTTTTAACAATTATGCCAAAATTCATTTTTCCTTACCATTTTTGTATGCTAAAATTAAAAGTAAAACTAAAAAACCTGTCAGAATCATAACAATTTATAACAGTAAACGAACACTTAGAAAAAAGTATTTATTGGAAAAAATAATATGTTCAAGTTATTTCCTTACATACTTCATCTCAATAGCCATACAGATTCTTCAAAATACAACTGTGTTGTCAATCCTAAATAAGAGAACGTTTAAACTGTTTTCTTAATGAATATAAAAAGTAAAGAATACCAAGGAAAAGGAAATTTGAATGAAAAAAAAGAAACACAAAAAATTATTTTTGGCTTTCAAAACAAATAACATTCTACCATGTAAACTCTCCGCCATCAAGCCCCTACTTGCATGAACACAACACGCACACATTTAAAATGCTCTCTGAACACTGTATACTATTTCAACAAACTCTCTAGTTCCTGTTCTCTCACTTAGACAGAGGCTAGCAATCAAGAATGCAAATATATTCAAATTAAAATGTAAGCTATCCTACAAGTCCAGGTTGCGCGGTCCAATTTTGTACATTTTCCCTCGTGTCGCAATCTACTTTATTCTTTCCTACCCACAATGTTCCTTATTTTTCCTCCGTTTATTTTTTTCTTTTTTTCTACTTTCCAACTGTTACATAAATAAATCAAGTTCATAGAATATATTAAGAAAAAAATTAGATTCTAATATTTTTATAAGTTTTCTTTAAAATATTTTTTTCGTAATTTGCAATGAGTAAAAAACTCTGTCCAAAT
The DNA here is from genome assembly GCA_010016005.3 of Zanna intricata. Taxonomy (NCBI): domain Eukaryota; kingdom Metazoa; phylum Arthropoda; class Insecta; order Hemiptera; family Fulgoridae; genus Zanna; species Zanna intricata. Next base: position 7,850 of record JAAAKQ030168543.1, read on the forward strand.
ATTTTCCAGTAGATTTCATTATACTCATAATAAAAAAGTATTTAGATAAGAAATTTATTTAATTAAATAAATAAACAAAGCCAACTTTAATTGACGTGTCAGTAAAGTATGAGAATAAGTGTTAACATGGCTTTTCTGGATTTTTTATCCAGATATACTTTATATAGAACTTAAATTTTACGTAATTATTATGTAAATTTAGCTTTTAATGTTGATTTAATGTTTTTAATCACTTCCACACTTTTCATGATATTTATATTTTTATTAAAAGAAAAAATATTCAGGAAAGCATTTATCATTAATTGATCAGTTACATTAAAATGAAAAGGAAAAAGTTATTCGGATACCTTGAGAATTTTATTTTTAATTATTTGCAAAGGCGTTGAGGAAACTTTAGTGAGAATTTAAAATATCAACACTTTTCCTTCAGAAATTAAATATTCTCAATCTATTATTTTATTTTTATTTAAACATTGTTAAAAACCAATTAATTTTCACAATTTCTGATTAATAATGTTATTAATCAGAAAATGAATAATGTAATAAATAATTTATAATTCATGTAATTAATTAATTACATATACATTAGTAATTGGATCTTGTCGGGGCCAAGATCCGATTTCATAAATTTTCACTTAAATTTCTTCTTTACCATAAATTTTATTCTTTTTTTATGTTAATTATGCATCCTCTTTTGAAGTCATTTTTTTTCTTTTTCTATTAATATTGTTTTTATATAAATTAATTAATATTATTAATTAATTATTATTGAGATCATTGAGAATTAATTTTAATGTAATGGTAGAAAACTATATTTGCAAATGTTTAATCGTTTATATTGAATACCATGATATGAAAATGACAGCATTTCTGAAATTCATTTACGTAACACAATTTCTTCCACAATATTAAATCAATTTCTTAGCTCAGATTACACGTGTTGTTGCATAACTTTCCCGATATAGAAGCTATTTATCAGAATAGTTTTATTATGGTGTTTTTCCGAGAATTAGGAGTGAGTACTTTCTCATCTATTTCATACATTTAAAAAAAATTACAATCTGTTCTTTAGCCGCCAAATTCCTTGAATTTACCATCATGCGAGTTTGTCACGTAAAAAATAATCGTAAAATTTTCTCGATACGTAGATACAGACTGTTCAGAATATTCATTTTACTGTATGAATATAAAGAATGATAAATGTTTAAGAAAGTTATTAATAATAAAAAGTAACGATTTGAATTTCTATGTTTCATTGATATCTATACATACAAAATTTTTCTAAAAAGATGATTTTTAACAAAGTATTATAATATTAATATAATAAAAATATCTTAATTACCACGTTTTTAGATAATTAATTTTTTTTTTTTTTTTTTGTAAATTTAGTAATGCAACTGCATTACTTCATTTCTGAGAAGTGTAAAGCTTACTCATTTCAAAGTTATAGAAAACCTCTAAAGGGACTATATCCATTTTTTTCTATCTATTATTAAATCAAATTTCTCTTCATACTCTCACTTTAAAAATATAAAAAATAATAAGCTTCAAAACATAATTCAAAATTTTATGATTAATCTTTTTTTCTTTAAATAATTGAATCCAGATGATAGTTTGTAAGTTTCTTATTAACAATACGTTCAACCATACTCAATAACGCCGATGCTAACTCTGCAATTACATTTTTTGCACTGAAAGAAGTTGAGGAGCCGATGAAACCTCTACACGTGACATTACTTTGGGCTATTTACTTTGGATAGTGTTTCTCACTTTGAAGTAGCTTACATTTTGAATGATCTTAATGAATTAAGTAGTCACATTCTTTTCCTTACTTTTTCCTTATACGTTGGACAATTTTCCAATTTTTCAAAATGATTCCCATGACAGTTGACGCAGATAGGTGAATCCTTGCGCTGATTATCAGGATGCAATGGCTCTCCCCAAACGCAGATCTGTTTCCTTGTACAACGTGCCGCTACGAGTTCGAAGCATCAATGAAGTGGAGATGTACGGACGGACGTGTAATCTGTGAAAATTAGCCTTTGTTATTTCTGAATACTTCGGTTTGTTGAACATCAAGACATGCGACGCGGAGGACGCATGCGTTGACCGTTTGTAACGTTGACGTTACAAACGCAACAACGTCTGTGTTGCGTTGTATGTTCAATCATTAACATCTTACAACTCGCTTTTCATTCAGATCCTTTTCATTTCTTTCGCTGGGCAGTTCAACAAGTACGTGCACCCATTACCCATTACCCATTAAACATTACTCTAAATACCTCTTCGAGCTATTTAGAGTAATTTTTAATGTAACCGCAATACATAACAATCCAATTTTCTTAAACTTTAATAACTGTGAGGATTGTGATTCATTGACGGTTCACTGAGCAATCTTACATCAATCATATAGCGATTTCATTGACATTCGTGATGCTATGGGCTAACACGAACGTTCATTCTTGCTAAAATTCCCTTTTATCTTTTGATAACTAAACATTTTGATGTCCCCGTACTGTTTTTCGGTCGAAACTTGGTTCGATCCGATTCTTCTACATTCGTTAACTCGACACTACCTTCGCCTTACTTACAAAAAGAAAGACTTTAAAAGACAAGCGTTTGTAGGTGGCTCATCTGCCACAGAAAGTGGGTAAATTAAAAATGAAGGTGCTGTTGGAGAATCGGTTGGTGTTTGCCAGAATATTGATCCCTGGGTTCCCCCAGTCAGCCGTCTTCCAATGATTTAACGGAACCAGGGAGTCAGGTAAAAAATATATATAAGTTTATAATAAATAAATAAAATTGTATATTTATACTATATTCTACATCTTTAATTTTCTGTAACCAATTCCAAGTCTTTGATCCCAGTTGGGCCAATATTAATTGAAAACTATAAACTTTTAGAACCTGAAGGTTTCTCTCTGAATATCATCTGGAGTAAAAAGAATATTAAAAATTACAAAACCGGAAGCAGAGCTCCTTGATAACTTACAAATATTTGCTTTCCCTAAATCACACTTTATCAGTTGCTCAATGTTTGAATATTTCAGAAAGAACAAAACGTTTTATAGAATGAGTAATTGTTTGTTAAATTTAAAAGCAGAATCTATTATACATGATATAAAATAAAATGTGGTTATTAGTATGGTAGCAGTCTTAAAAGCCGATACTAATTATTTAATAAGGATATCTTCTATGCTTTTATACACAGAAAGTAATCAAGTTTTATTTTGAAGATAATGCAGCAGTTATTCTAATAAATCAATTAATTAAAAAAAAAAATTAATGACTAAAGTATTTCTATTTTCATATCTTTCTAAAATCAATATTCATGATAAGATTTTCATATTAGCTTTCTCAACTTGTTCTGTAAACTTGTAAATATGTTGAGAAAAGTACAAATTATACTTCATTCTCTATTTTTTTCTTCTTCTTCTTCTTCTTATTATTATTATCATTATAATTGAAAGACCCCATGATAACTACAAATTCATTCAATACTTAATAAAATCGATTATACAATAACGAAAAATTTATTTATATCTAAATAGTTAGCCAACAACTGCAAGTAGAAGAAAAACATAGTTCTTTGTCAAAAGGTAACGTTTAATAATTATTCACAAGTTTTAAACTACATTAAAATTATCATTAATTTAAAAATTACTAACTTTTAGAATTGTTTTTTTTTTTTTTTTTTTTTTTAATTTTTAATCCCTGTGTATATAAGAACAACAGTTTCCTGATAGGTCACATGTTTAGCTCAATCTGCTACCCCATATTGGATAAGTTATCTTTATACAGAAAAAAAAATTAGGAAAATGGGAAAGGTAAAATGAAAGAGAATTAAATTAAAACAATACTACCTCTGAATCATGATAATTTAACATCATACCAAGCAGAACTTTTGACACAAAGTTATCATGCTTTTGTCACTTTACCAGTTGGAAAACAAAATATTTACATGTCCCTCTAAAAAAGATTATTAGATATCAAAATATGGATGGTAAAAGTAAAGTTTGGTTATCAGTAATAATGTGGGAAGCCATGAGGTTTTTCAAGCTATAGTATCAAAATTTAAAACAATAATTAAAATTTACTAAGTGACTACTATTATAGTAGGAAATAATAAAACTCAGTTTGATGAGAATACGAAATGAAAAAGAGATTCATTTTCCAACACAGTAATATTATGAATAGTTAACTTTCAATGAATGTTAGTCAAAATTTGTGGACAGTGATAATGACATTTCAAACTCAAAATTTATGTACATTCTTTGCTATTTTTTCTGGTTTTTTAAAATTTAATATCTTAACAGACTGAGATCCAATGAGATAAAATTAAATTCTCGTGAATCTGATACGGTATATATTTTATTGATAATAAAATTTTCATTCAAAACACACAATTACAATTCTTAAGTGAATAAATAACGATGTTTTAAGTTAAAGATTAAGATAATGTTACTACCTGAAATGATCTATAATTTTTTTTTCAAAATAAAAGTATTAAGAAAAAAGTAAAATTTAAGCTGATAGGAGAGAAATTGCATCTGTCTTGATGGATAAAAAAAATGTTCATTAAATATACATCAGATCCTTGAGTGAGCCGGCCTTCGTGGCCGAGTGGTAGCGTCTCGGCCTTTCATCCCGGAGGTCCCGGGTTCGAATGCCGGTTAGGCATGGCATTTTTCACACA
>JAAAKQ030168554.1:0-12545 GCA_010016005.3 Zanna intricata
ACCTCCGGAACCACAATTAAGTATATCTTCAGAGGGATGAAATGAATGAATTGTAGCGTGTGTGAAAAAATGCCATGCCTGACCGGGATTCAAACCCGAGACCTCCTACTACTTTAACTTGACAAACAAGAGGCGAACGTGGTGACTTAACGACTGTTTTTAAGTAAATTCGATCCTGATATTAACAAATTCGTTAAAGCACATCAGATTCATCTGATTAATGCAGGAGTAAACCGATTAATCTTGGATTTGAAGAAGTGGCTTGATTGCAAGCATGGGAATAATGGCTACCATATGACCCAGGTTCTTTCGGGTCACGGGTGTTTTAATTCGTATTTATACATACATCTTACTCCGGATTCTTTGGGTAGATACTTGATGTCCTCGGCAGATGCCTGGAAAGATGTTGAGGTTTTAGTCGTCGGAATGATAAGGGACAAAAAAGATACGGATAGATTACAAGGATATTGATTTGTATTGAGCCTCCTCTGTGGGGGGGGGGTAGTGGAGAACCCCACTCGGGAGGTGCGACATGCCAAGGTATGTTGTATCGATGATCGGACTCTGGGGATTCCGCGTCGCTCCTTCTCCGTGGCAAGAAGATGATAGGACAAAAGAAGATAAAAAAAGTTAGTTCCAGATCTAAAAAAGATCTAAGTTTCCCCTACTTTGAATTAGATTAACAATAAAAAGAAAGATTCCTATTCAAATATCCTGTGTCCTGCTCTGTAGCGTCCCAATACAGAGAGTTGTTCCCCTCTGGGTTGAGTCATATTTAATTGGAGGTCCGACCCAGAGGGGACAAAAAAAAAAAAAGGTGTAATTTTTCAATTGAAAGTTTTGTTTTAATTATTGTATTGTTGTATGTATTATAACTATTTTTGTTATATAGCTATATAGACACAATTGTAATTTCTTCTTTTTTTTTTGAAAGCAATTTTAATTTTAAAAAAAAACTTCAAAAAATGATTAAATATGAATTTCAATTGCACTTAATTAAAATGTAACTTTTAACTCGGAAATAGGATATGTCACGTGTAATAATTTCAATTACTCTTTTTAAGAACGCATCTTAAAACAGGAAACTGCAATTATTATTTTTTGAACAGATGTTAAGTTTAAAAATGTTGCGGGTTGCTAGAAAATGTTTGATTCTCAATGTGGGCGGTGGACGAAAAAGTTTGAGAATCAATGTTCTAAAGTAATACCTTACGGTGGTTCCGGAAGTTAAACAAAATAAACAGAGGGAGAATTAGTGGACAGTATACAGGAACTGCTCTGAAAGAACTTTACACTAAAAATAAAATAAAATTAAAAACAGGTTAAATTGCTTACGTATCATTAAGAGAAAAAATTCCTCTGTGAGATATTTTCCGTGAAATTGAAACAAAACGAAAAAGTTTATTATCCGATTACCCTAAAAAAAAAAGACTGTTTCTTTATAACTTAACTTGTTAAACTATATTATTCTGAAATATTAAAAAAGAAAAACAACCATGTTCATATAAAGAAAAATATAGTTATCTAAATCTCTACAAAAGATACAAAAAATAGAACTTACTGTACTGAAATTGAACTAAAAAAAGATAGAGAAAAATGGTGGTTTAAGATATAAAAAATTCATCGCACGGAAAAATGAAGTTAAGATAAAAAATTATGTTCGATTCAATTAAGAAAAAATTATATACTCGAATATAAATAGTCTTAAGAATTTTAAAACCTATCCAAAAACGGTCAGTTGTTCAATACCTAAAATTGTTAAAATTAGAATCAAACATCATTGTTTACGAGTTTATTTTTAGGTTTTAAAGTTAAATAATAATAGGAACAAAAATATCAACTATTTTTATTGCAGCTTTATTGTTTCATAGAATTGAATTTATTGAAATATATCAATATATATTCATTAATTATATTGTATGAATATATTGAAAGCCAAAATCAATGTGCTTTCGATGAGATAAAGACATTTTTATCCCATCAGTGAATTTATTTAAATCGGCTAAATGTGTGATGAAACAAAAAATTGTTCTCTTTCAAAAACTAAAGAACCACCCGTACTATTTATCTATTGTAAAAGACTACTTTCGCTTTCATTGTGACGCATGGAGAAGTATAACAGTTTAAACAGACCACCTCTGTGAAAGTAAATTAGAGTTAAGTTCTTAGTATTTATTTTATTAATTATTTATTAACTAACTAAAAAGTAAAATAATTAAAAAGTATTAAATCCACCTTACCAGCAATTAAAATAGACACTCTCTAGATCCTTCGATTATTAGACCATCGTCAGCAGAATAAAATAATATAAAACAGAGTTAAAATTAAAATGAATTAACAGTCATGTCTGTGTTCTTGTCAACTATGCTAAATTAAAATATCGATATTTAAATTGATATTTTTATATTTAAATTCAGTATACTGTTGACAAGCACCCAATCATGTGTTAATTCGTTTTAATTTAGATTTTTGATTTATTACATTTTATTCTTCTGACGATGGTTTAAGAACTGAAAGATCTAGACAGTGTCTAGATAGTGCTTATACTCTGTGAGCAACTTAAAATAATACTTAACCTTCCATTAGGACTCCATAGGCCACAGCCGATACTGGAAGAAGAATTTCTGCCGACGGAAAAAATTTATACTTATGTTACCACAACAAATCGAAGTTAGATAAACATCTTGCGAAAAATTTTTCATGATTTAAATTTTAAATCATCTGTCAGAACCTTAAGAGACTAAACAAAACGAAAACGTTTTAATTGTTGCGATTGGCTTTTCAAAAACATTGTCGATGAACTGATAGATCCAATGTTGTATTTTACGTCAGACGAGACACGGTTTCATTTATATGAGGATTCATTTATCTCTTTCAATTGCTCACCCAATGTTTGCGTATTAATAACCTTCCAATTTGCTCAACAATGTTGTTATTTAATTAGTTTTCTTAAAAACAAAATTAAAAAAAAAAAACTTACTTTTGAAATATTTAGAATTTTGTTTAAAGAAAGATTTTTTAATTATTTAGAATTTTGTTTAGAAATTTGATTTACCTTAAATAAACCAGTTTTCTCAACTTTTCTGTCTCTTGTATCTCTGGTTTTTTTTTACTTCATTGTACGAAGTAAAGGAAGTATTGTGATCGAGAAAAATATCGATTTTCAGATTTTAACGAAAATATCAATTTTGACCATCGCAGAATCCATTTTGACTAGTTTCGGCGTGACGTCTGTAAATACGTACGAGTATGTATCTCGCATACATCAAAACCGATTAGCAGTAGAATGTTAAAATTTTGGATTTAGGACTGTAGTAACATCTAGTTGTGCACATTTTGTGTAGTTGTTGTCCAAATAATTCGGATTTTGGACTTTTTCTTAACTGCAGTAATAAGTCCTCATTGAGAGCTTTTGAAGGATATATCATAAGTGGTATTTTTGTTCATCGGTTCCAGTGTTATAGCCATAAAATTTTAAGTAATGAGAATTTTGATCTTTCAAGGGAAGGCACACCGATTCGAATTCAACTTCATTTCTTTTTATTTAATTCTTTTTCTTTTGATTATTTTTTAATTTAAATTTATTGATTTATAAATAATTATTAACCTGTGATTGTAAAAAAATTATTTTACAGTAAATAATAATTTAATAATAACACTAAAAAAAAATAAAAATATATGAAAAAATGAAGTTATTAATGAAATAAAATGTTATGTACTTAGAAAAATGTCTATATGTAATTTAATAGGCGTACAAGAAAATTATGTTGTGTCGAAGTCAGAGTCTTCTTTTTATTAGTTAAAAATTAATATATATGAAATACATTTCATCTTAATAAAATAATATTAGTAGTTTATAGTGTAGTAAATTACTGTAATAATATTAATGTAATATTTTTCACATTTAAAATAGTGGAGAGGATTTATGTGTAAACATACTTGTACAAGCATGTGCGTGTTATTACGCGAATTGTCTGTTTGGTGGGGAGGAGGATTGAGGACGAGGTAGACTATATATATATATATATATGTATGTAAAAGGCGGCACATATGTGTGTGATAAGGGGAAATGTCAGGGGTGAACAAACCCGCTGTTCCGTATCGCGAGTAATTGCCACGCGGCTCACTCTATAGAGCGGCGATACATAGCAAGAGGGGCCCTAATCAACCGCAGTGAATGCGACAAACGTGAGCCCGGGAACTTTCCTTTCCTGCTTGCCGCACCGCTCTCAAAATTAGAAAGTCGTGGCGTGGTGTATATACATTTCGCTAACTCACTCAATTCTCTTCTCAGTTGGTTTCACTCGATATTACGTCATCACTTCTCTATACCTTATTTACTTGCCGGGGTCTACTGTCGTTTCTCACTATAGCATGGATTATTTACAGCTATATAATACATATAAACCGAATCAATTTGACACCTAACAATGCATCAAGATAATGCACAATAAATTTTAAACCATTCAATACGTCATACACACAGCGGTACTTGAAATAAATTATCGAACAAAAACCTATAAGTTTAGTGTAATCGTTGGAGTTAAGTAGAGCATAATGGATTATACAATAATATTTTATTTGTTGTTGGCTGTTACATTGATATAATCGAAATCAATTTATTGATTTAAATTAAATTTCTGGAGTGTGTGTCACTGGGATAACTATACAGAATAATTGCGACTGATAGATAAAAAGCTCTTATCAAACAATCGGCAAAATCAAAATTGGCGTACATTGAACTTTTTCTAAAAAAAAAAAAGGGAAATATATATTTTTCTCTATCTTTGTTCATGAAATTAATAATATGTGTCAATAATGCAAATTGATTGACTATAAAAATTCAATCTACAAACGTTATTAAAAAAAAAAATTTGTTAAAACCTAAAAGAACTTCTGTAAAAAATTCATTGAAAGCACGAATATTAAAATTTTAAATAAAAATAAAAAATAAAACATAATGCAAGGCTACATTAAAATTAAAAAATTTAAAAAAAAATCTTTTTTATTAACGTCTAAATATAATATTTCAAAATTTGTGTTTTTGATCTCAATAAAAATTTATGTAAAAAAATAAAAATTTCTTTAAAAAATTAAAATTTTTTTATGTGTTGAATTAGCTAGAATAAGTGTTTTCGAGAGGATAAAAATGAAAGAGAAATTATTTCTTTTAAGGCTAACAACCAGATGGATTATTATTATGATAAGCACAAACAGTACAGAATACCGGAATGTTTTTTTTAAATTTAAAAGTTTAAATTTTAATAAAATCTTTTAAAAAATTAAAAATATAAACAAATAACAAAATAAAATTTGAAATTCTCGTAAACATTCATCACAAATTTCAAATATATAAGTAATAACGAATCAGTTACATTCAAGTAACTCCGTATTTGAAGAACAGAGCAAGCAAATAATTTTAAAGTTGTGAAAAATAGAAAAAAGTTGTTGTAATCTAAGTGGATATGAAATTTATTCTTAACAAAAAAAATTTCATAAGATACAATGTTATGTATGTAAAATATATAGATTATATATTACACGAACCAAAACTAATTAAAGTGTGCGTAAAGAGCATCCCTAAACACTGAAAAAGAGCTAAAAAAGAAATTAAAACGTCTGTAAGTTCGATTTTGAGAAGTTTAGAACTTTTCAGTGTTGGTTAGTGCTACTTTGAAGCTACAACACAGTGCTTCGGAAAGATAGAGAGAGAAAGAGTGTGAGAGCGAGAGAGAGTAAGATTAAGGGTTTTTTTTATTATTTCATTATTTTATTTATTTATTTTTATTATTACTTTTTTTTTTTTGGTTGTGTAAATACAGTGATGGAAATGTCTGCCGAAGCATTTGCATCGGTAGCATTCTGAGAGAAGTCAAACTGATGATGACTGTTGTGTTGTCAAGAAATTGAGAAGGAGGTGAGAAATAAAAGAGAGATTTTTTCTTACTACAAAAATTGACCAGAAACCGGTGAAAATTACAAACAAAGGACACTGTAGAGAAATTTTTAATTGTTGTTCGGTACAATGCTAAGAATATTTCATTGTGTTTCGAACCACGTGGTGGCTTATGTATTATTCCTCTGTTCCTATGAAAGATAAACGAACAAAAATGTTATATGAGAACAGTTAAAAAGTTGTTAACAAATTTTATCTCTTACGAATGTTTTTACAATAAAGGATTGAAAATAATCACAATTAATAAAGCTTATGTAATACAATCTATTTATTTTATGGTTAAACAAACAGAAAGGTTATTTATTGCTTTACCTGCAAAAAATTAAAAACATACTTAATTTGCTGAATAATTTTACAATGAAAAGTATATTCTAATATAGAAAATTAAAATACAGTCCAGGCGGTATCTATTTTTTAATGGGCATATTTGGACTTTTTCTAATTGATTGCTAATTTTTGCTTTAATGGCTTTCGAATATGATCAGAAATGATTATTTCGTTATACGTTAGTTAAAAGGTATGCTTAAATTTTTATGAAACATAATGTAAAAAATATCACAAAAATACTTATTTTTACTTAAGCATTGTAGTCGAGAGAAATTTCGGTATGCAGATTTTATCGGAAATGTCCGTTTTGATCATCCCTGAATCAATTCTGACTTGTTTCTGCGTGACTAACGTATGTACGTATCTCGCACAACTCAATAACGATTAGCTGGATGTTGAAATTTTTGATTTAGGACTTTTGTAACATAATTTTTAATATCTAGAGACCTATACGTAATATAAGTACTCGAAAACAATACAATTTTTTTTTTTGACAGTTATTGCTATTTTTGTATCAATAATAACGTATTTTTCGATGTGCAACCGATGATATTGTATGTAAAATTTAATAAAAAAAACTTTTTTCTCTCTCGATCTTTTCTCTAAAATGAACAGTTCTCGAGTTATCTAGGAAATAGGGTAAAAAAATGGATATTTTTCCAAATTTTTTTTTTTTTTTTTTACATTTTGTTTAACATACCGCCTGGACTAATAAAAAAGAAATTATAAATAAGATTACACAAAAGAGAAAATAAGAAGCAGCAATATAAACAAAGAAAATAACAAGGAATGTTAAAGCACCTCCAGCTTATCTACAATGATAAACAAACCAAGATGGAGTAAACAATCCATTATTTAAATGATATAAGTAATAAAAAACTTGTTTCATATCTCAATTATAGTATAAAGATAGACTTATAAGAAAAAGCATTTTAAATAAATAATCAACAGTTTATTATTCAAACAATAAAAGTAAAATTAAAACGTTTCTTATCTCAATTATTTGACTAGATTTAAAAGAAAAAGCACATTTAAAACGAACAAGTACAGTGTATATACATTAATTACAACATATCAAGATGGAATTGTAAAGGAATCGATTCACATTAAGAAAAAATCGTACTGAAGAACACGCGTCAAGAAACAACTTCATTACGGATTAGAAATCACAGATTTTATTATTATTATTACGTTTCACCTTTATCTTTTGATTACAGATAGTAAGTTCAGATTATAGCTAAATACAGTTATTAAATAAATTATATTAAAATTATATGAAGATTATATTAAATACAGTTAGTTTTATCTTACGAGAAAAGTACGATTATTTTTTATTTCAAATTACATAAAGATTTATCAAAAAAATATTTAATCGGTTTCAACGGGATAAAAAGGTAATACCAGTTATTACATAATAAATAAGTTGATTAAACAATTCATATTTAACTTAACATTTTCAACTTACAAAAAAAATTCATTAAATGTTTTAAAAATAGAAACACAGTACTGAAAATTTTTTATTTCTATTTAAAACTCATAATATATGGTTATCTATTTTTATAAAGGTTCTTTGCGCGATATCTTTCTCTGTTTCACGAATGGAAGAGAAATATACAATTTGAATTTTTTACCTATTATTTTTGTATTTGAAACATTTTTAAAGTATAAGTTTTTTCGTTAATTTTTATGATTTTGCGTTTCGCTTTTTTCTGTTACCCAAGAAGGGGCTGTTTACACCACTCTTTTTTATATTTTTTGTGAAGTTTTATATTTTAGTGTTAAGTTTTAATTAAGGTTATTTTATGTATTTATTTCTATTATTTTAAGGTTATTTTATGTCTGTGATTTTAGTAGAAAGATTTACGTGATATTAATTTTAAGATTTAGTGATATCTTGTATGTATTTTTAGTTTTTAAGTTTTAGTTAATACTTCAATTTTAATCTAGTGTTAGGTTTTAGCGTTTTAGTTTTCCTTTTTTTGTGATATTAGTTGTAAGATTCTAGTGATATTAGTTTTTAATTTTTTCTAGTCATATTTCAATTTTACACAAGTTTTAATTTAATTGTATTACACGCTTTTTCGAGCGATGATAACGTCATAGCGTTTTTCGCCCCTAAAAAAAAACAAACTTATATCTCCCGAACTATTGGGTCAATTTTGACCAAACTTGGTCAGATCACTTTCATATATGGGGCATTAATTCCATTAAATTTTTAACTTAAAAAATCAAGGGGATGAGGCGCTGTAAGAGCAGGGTCACTCTCAGAATCTCGAGATTTCATCTGGTTGAGGTCATATTTTCCTTAGGCAGATTTGTTAACAATTAAAAAATAATATCTGAGAAAAAAATTTTAAAAAATACCACCCCTACTCCAAAAAATGCTGTTGTGCTCTTCTGCTATATTGTGACGTCACAGGTGAGCGATAGAATTTAACAAATAAAAAATATTTTAAGTATAAAAAAATAACTCAATCTTGCTGGGTCTATAACTTGATCAGGTGGTTGTCTCGATATCTGGTGGGTTAAGCCTTGCGACTAATGAATTTCTCTAGAACAAATTTCGCTTATACGGTCGGCAGACCGTGTAAGCGAAAATTTAATCTAGAAATTTGATCTACTTTAGTTGTGAAATTACATTACTTAGTGTCTACCGTCGTTACCGCTAGTACCGCCACACCCACGCGAATTATATACAGTATGAGGGCATGCTTTAGTTAGAATCATTGAATTAAATAAATGAAAAAATATTATACTTAAATAAAACGAAAAATATTTTAAACTTAGTTGTGTTTGTAAGCCGTGCATCAGAAACAATCCACAGTTGTTTTTTTTTCCCCGGAACCACCGTTAAGGTATATCTTCAGAGGATGAGATAAATGAATTGTAGCGTGTGTGAAAAATGCCATGCCTGACCAGGATTCGAACCCAGGACCTCCGGATGAAAGGCACAGTTGTTTTGTCAGTTGACAACTTACGTTGTCAGCTTTTTTAAACAAAAACTAAATAAGAAATAGAAAATTGTGTGAATAATGAGTTAATTCATTCTCATACGATTTAATCTGCTAGAAAAGCAGATCCCTGAACCTCTTCCCAGGTAGATCCATTGCAGATCTATCTCCTTTCAAAATCGTCTTCTTCCAAGCTAAAGGTTTAAAATCCTGGTTTTTCCCTATTATTAATTATTCTTTCCTGTCTTCTTTTTTGCACCTTTTACAGATCCTTTTAACATTTTTTAATCAATTATTGTCTTTTCAAGATATGTCCCAGCTTGTCTACTCAGAATTATTTAACTATTTTACTCTACACAATTTGCAAAAGTTGCATTTTTAAAAAGAATCTGAATTGCAAAATTATTGTGCAAAAACTGTCAGAACGATTTTTTAAAATTTGGCTTGGTGTTTAATCATATCAAAAATTCTTTATGCCAAAATTTGCAAGTGCTATCTATGATATAAGTTCACGACAAAAATTCCCAAAAAATCTTTATTTTTTCTTTTTTTGCCAGTTATTGTTAGTTTTGTATCAATAACAACGTATTTTTCGACTTGAAACCAAAATGGGAGAAAAAACTGTAGAAAAAATAGAAGAAAAAGTGACTTCTGTATGTACATACATATAGATGTCACGCCGAAACAAGTCAAAATTGAATCAGGGATGGACAAAACGGACATTTCCGTTGAAATCTGCAAACCGAAGTTTCTCTCGATTACAATACCTAACTAAAAATGGATTTTTTGAGATGTTTTTTTTTACATTTGTTTAATAAAAGTGTAAGCACACATTTTTCAAATGGCGCATAATGAAATTTTTTTTTTCTTTTCATATTTCAGAGGGATTAAAGTAAAAATTAGCGATCATATAGAAAAAGTCCAAATATACTCATTTTAAAACAGATACCGCCTGGACTTATCATTATTAAATGAAATGATTACTTTTAAAAACTTAAAAAAAAGCATTGTTTAGTTGAGGATGAGATGATATTTGTAAATAAAATCTGATTATTTATATATTCCCACCAGTAGACCGATGAACAAAAACTTCAGTTGTTAGTTGATTAGCTGGCACCTTGCCTAGTAAGAAGCTATTAATAAATGTTTGTTGTATATGTCACGTGCATGAACTTAATACGTATTTATTACCTTATTATTATTTTTTTAAATAAATATTTTATTATTTAAAAAAAAAATTAAAATTATTATTATTAATAATAATTATAAAAATGTAATTAAAACTCTGATTATTAATTTTATATTTTTGAATTTATAATTATTATTATTAATAGAAAAAAGGCGGCCTACGGCCTGCCGCGAAAATTTTACATGGTTTGTTTCATTACATATCATTTTGTTAAATGTTTAATTGTCAAATGTAATTAAATAACGATTATGAATTTAGTCTACTAACATCAACAAAAAATTTTACACCGAAAGCTTCAAAATTCTTAACATTTTTAGTTGTTTGTTGAGTTCTAATTTTTTAAAAGAGTTCTGAGCCCAGTCCCAAATCGTTCGTATCAAGAAGTATAAATTGATGGAGAGAATGAATCATTCGTGCGCTGCGCGCAGCCGCCCGACGCTCTGCACCAGTAACGACTAAAATAAAAATGTGAGCACATACAACAAACAAATCCATGCACTATCCATTTTTACTACCTTGTTTGAAGTAAAGGAAGTATTGTGATCACGAAAAATTTCGGTTTTCAGATTTTAACAGAAATCAATTTTGACCATCCCTAAATCCATTTTTACTAGTTTTGGAGTGGCATCTGTACTTACGTACATATGTATCTCGCATAACTCAAAAACAATTATCCGTAGGATGTTGAAATTTTGGATTTAGGACTGTTGTAACTTCTAGTTAGTTATGCATCTCCCATTTTGATTGCAATCGACTGAATTAAAAGTGCCCAAAAAAAAAATATTATGATTTATTAATATTTATTTACCTGTGATTATAGAAAGAATTTTACGATAAACAGTTATTCAATAATAATAATAATTTTTTTTTTTAAATCAGAAATTATTAATGAAATAAAATTTTACGTACTTTTATTTTTTTTTTAATGTATATATGTAATTTAATAGGTGAAAAAGGAAGTCATGTGGTGTCCACATCAGATTTTTATGGAGAGTGATTAAAATTATAATTATAGTTTTGTAAATCATCATTATGTTATAACTGATATCTTTTATTTTACCCATGTTACTTATGTGTATTTTGAATTACGTATTTTTTTAGTTACACGTAAATTTCGTGTACATGTTTTGTACTATCTGTACCTTTTGTCCACTATACCAAGACTATATATGTAACAGTTCAAAAATTGTTTTAATATGTAACACAAAACAAAAATTGTTTTATTCTATTACAATTGCTATTGCAATTTTGTGCAATAGAACGCACAAAAAAAAATTATTATTAATAACTTTAAAACTTATTAGTATTTAAAAACTTCGTTAATCTCAATTTTCTATCTTTTTAAAAAATCTTATCAAACGTGGAAATTAATGTTATTTAAAAGGTCTAAACTCATGTTACTGGTTTTAACACACCATTTGTATAAAGACATCAGTTACCTTAATCACTTTCATAACTTTCGGAAAGATACACGCAGAGCACTCTACAGGTGGTAACAGAATTATCTTTCATGATCTTAACAGATTCTTACATACTTCTAACCGACTGATAACAAAATCTTCATCTGCTATTTCCAGTAGCTTTATCCCAGTCTATACCACTTCCTTCTTAAAATAAATTACCGTTTATAAACCTACATTCGGTTGTCTGTAAAACATAGCAGGGGACATTCTAGGCAACTCTTAAGTCTTTTTAACTACCCAACATGTGGATTTGAATTCAAATTCTTGGTAAATATTGATTAATTTCTCTATCATATCCAGAATGTTCCGGGAAGTGTTGGCCAAACTTAAGGAACTGATTAAGGAATACAAGAGAGATCAAAAGTACTTATGAACAAATGCCTTATCTCGCTGCATTATCCGTTTGTTCGCAACTTTGGGGTTTTTAAATAAAAATATTTATCTTAAGAACGGATTCAGATATTTTAATTAAATTTGATGTACATGTACCCAACAACATTTTCTAAGTAACTGAATTAAAAATAATTCTATTTTTTTTTTCTTGTTTTATATGGGCATCGACTGCTGTGGTCATTAGCCCTTGTCACATTTTTAAATTAATCAATAATCACCGTAAGGCTCGTCATATGTTAGGGTGTAAAGGGCCCTAACATGTCTTT
>JAAAKQ030168565.1:0-12545 GCA_010016005.3 Zanna intricata
CAGATCGTAGACAAACAATCCATGATGTTTGTGCAATTGTACAAATGTCATATGGGTCCGTGCAATGCATCTTGTCAGACAATTTGAACATGAGACGCATTGCTGCAAAATTCGTATCGACAATGTTGAACAGTGACCAGAAACAAAATCGCATTTTGGCTTCCAAAAAGATGGTAGCGATTCCCCACCCACCCTATTCGCCTGACCTTGCCCCGTGCGACTTTTTTCTTTCCGAAAATAAAATTTCAATTGAAAGGCCGTCGTTTTAACACAATTGAGGATTCAGGAAGAAACACAAAACGTGCTTTGAACACTTACACCTGCAGACTTCCAGGGATGCATGGAATCATGGGAAAAATTCTGGGATCGCTGTATCAATGCCCAAGAGGACTACTTTGAAGGAGGCAGTGGAAATTATAAGTTATGGTAAGCTATTTTATTTTTATGGTAAAATTCCCTGAACTGTTGGGTAGCACCTCATATTTAATATATATGAAAAATTATTTTATTGAATTTTATCAGTATACTCAATTTATTTTAATAACACATTGGAAAGACTAAACTAGTATAGGTCTATATCAGTGTGTTAGAATCCTAATAAAAATAAGTGTTGATAAAGTAATTGCATAAATTCTTAAATTGATGAAAACACACATCACTTCTTAAAATTATGAACATGAATTATTAATGTGTTTTCCTAAACTTTCTGAATGCTGATTAAACTAAAATATGTGAAAGGTTTAAGCAAATAAGTAATGCAAACCTTAATGTTTTAAAAATTCCTTGACTTCTTAAAATGCTTTTTTATTTTGGAATATCTTAGATTCCTTACATTAATATGATTTTGTAAATATGCTCTTCGTAATAAATAATGGTTAATGTTTTTACTTTACTTCTTCTGTTTTCATATTTGTGATATTTAAATTTTTTTAGTATTAAACAATATATTATCATTTAATAACTTAAAATGATTATTTATATCAATACACTGTGTGACAGTTTTGTCATACATTAAATTTCTTATATATTGCCAGTGTCTCAGTTTGCAGATTGTTCATAACTGTATATTTCAACAGTTCACCGATAGCATTAATTTTCATATTTTCTTCATTTATTATTTAATATGCCAGTTAGAAATGTAATTTTTAATATATATAAATAAGATTTTTAAAATAGATTATAAATTTAAAACATAAAGAAATAGCATTTACAGTTCAACATGTAGGTTTAACAGTTAGCATTGATAAACATACAGTTTAAAAAATAAAAGCTGAATTAATTGTCAATTTTGTTGGAGGGCATTAAAAATTAGAATAAATGCATTAATAATTTGATTCTGTAGGGTAGAATTGAGCTATGACTGATGTTCAAACCTTATTTTAAAAAAAAGATTAAAGAATAATTGTACTGGGTAACTATGAATTACCCGAATAAGGGTACCCAAGAGAGAATTATTTTTGCTTACATCCCAATAAAAGGTTTTGTAAAGATCCTACAGACTAAATTACACTTCTACATATTTAGAGTCTAAGATCATTGAATTTATAAAACAATCTGACAGGTGAATAAAGTATTATATATATGAACAATAGATATAACTTTATCATACAATAAATTTATTACATTTCTCAGTTTCACAAAATTAGAAATTATTCTTAACTGTTTATTTAAATAATTCTCTCAAAGAATTAATTTTATTTTTTGGTTATAATTTATATGATATTTTAAATATATAAGGAGTTTAAAAAAGTAGATATCACAATATTCCAATGCTAGTCTGCATGAGAAATTAGTTGGTATAGATAAATGTATTGTAACTTGAAAACAAAACTGACTGAAACAGCATAAAATTTCTAAAAAAAGAAAACAATATGTATGGGAATGAGAAAGAAAACTTAAATAGTTGTCTGCAAAAGAAAATTTTAATGATTTAGTAACAACATCTTAGTAATCTAATACTTACTTGAAACAGCAGTCACAAGGACCAACTCGACGCACTGTTTTAACCAATAGTGTTGAGTCATTGATTCCCAATTTTGTGAGCTTGAAATATACATTAAACGATCATGTAATTTTCGTCGTATAGATCCATCAAATATTTCAAAAAACTTTGTTCTAATTTGTGGATTTGAACACCTTAATCCAGCTAAAAATGCAGGTTCAAGTTTAACAGCTAATTCAGATGTTTTTAAGTTCTCATCTCTAGAAATGAAAGAATAGAAAAACATTCAATGAGTTCAAAGAGTAAAATTAATAATAATTCTTAAAAGAAAATGATTATCTAGCTATGAAAGATATTCTATATTTATTTACTCAAATGATTTTTAAGAGTTCAGCAAGTTGATCAAATTTGTTTAATATTCTGGATGTTATGTCAGCTTTTCCTTACTTTATATCTACTTTTTGAAAAAGCTTTGAAATCTGCCCTACTAAGACTATCAGTAACTGCAGTAATAACCCAGTTAGAAAAAAAATTCCCAGTAGTTTTTATCTTATTATGATTTAAGCATTTAATTATAATAGTTCTGTATGAGATATAAAGTGAGGAAGTGTAGACTAGACATAATTATTAAAAAAGTTGCTAAATTTAAAACTAGCAGTAATTTTCCTGTAATTAAACAATACATGCTTTGAATGTGATTAAGAGAGATTTTATATCAGACAAATCATCAGAAGGTTGACAGATCTAACGCAGCTAAGTAGTTTAGTAATTTGTTTGGAACACTGCTTCTGTTTAAACTGTTTTGGTAGTAATGACAATGGTTTAAGTAGTCAAAGCAATAGGAGTATGTTAATACTAGTTCATGTAATTAAACACTTTAAATTGCACCATAACTGGTCATATAATTGCTTTAGGCAATTAAAAAAATCAATCTTCCTGTCATTAAAATATTGTATCAAAGTTGGATGATTTTTGAAGTGAAGACATCTAATATGATCCCAAAGTACACCACATATATACAAAACACATTTAAGCCTTTATTACAAAGAATAATAATAATTATTATTTATTGCCAGCTGTTATAAAGCTAGAATTAATCCTTAAGGTATTTTTCTGCTGAAATTGTATCAATTCTCTATAAAATAACTGAATCTTGTATGTTAATGTAATTATGACTATTTTTATGGTAACATATGACCTGTAGATCTATTAATACAAATCAAGTATAAAAAATAATGAACACCAGATATATAGTATAATTAGCATCCCTGTTGCAGCTTCGCCCATCTGTATGATTACTTGCATTTCTTGTCGCAGTCAATTTTTTTTATTTTACAATTTTTTAATCAAGTAACTGAAAGCAGGTGCAGCCAGTTTCATCGCACATATAATAACAGTAAAAGTGGCTGTGTTGGTTAAGCTGCCACACCATCACATCCCTTAAAAAATCTAAATTCATGTAATCCAAAAATAGTTTTTAGATATTTATCTGAAGAGTAATTGCAAGCCTAAGTATGGTAAATATCTCAGTTATTATGGTCTGAAATGGGAAAAATTTGCAATCATTCTTCAAAATGTTTTTACCTTGCTTCATCCCTTTCAGTCTTCTTTCTTTCTTTTTCTGTTTAGCCTCTGGAACCACCATAAGATATTACTTTAGAGGATGACGATGATATCTATGAATGTAAATAAGTGTAGTCTTGTACAATCTCAGGTCCATCATTCCTGAGATGTGAGGTTAATTGAAACTCAACCACCAAAGTACTCAGGTATCCATCCACCCATGATCTACAACTCATATCTATATAAAAATAACTGCCTTTACTAGGATTTGAACCTTATAACTTTTGATTTCAAAATAAGCTGATTTGTGATGATGAATTAACCACTAATTTAGAAAAATAACCACTAAATTTAGAAAAATATAAAAATTGGTTTTTAAATATTCACATGAAAAATACACACGCCAAAAATCAAGTTGATATCTTCATTTGTTACTGAGAATTAAAAAAAAATATATAGCTGGTTTCAAAAAATATTCAATGTCTGTTTTTACTCTTAAACCTCAGTATTTCAAAAAATCTAGAAATTAGTTTTTACATTCTCACATCAATATTATAAAAACCAAAAATCAAGTTGATATCTTCATTACTGAAAATTTTTAATTCTGTAAATGGAAATGTATAAATTTACATGTAAATTTCATCGTTAGTCCATTTTAATCCTTTAAACTAAACATTTCAAGAAATCTTTTTTTAATGTGCACTTACACCGTAAGAAGAATGTGTATAGACAAATTCTTTTAAAAAAAAGAATATATTCTTTTAAATATATATATTTATATACATAGTTTTAATGTTATCAAATATTGTTTTATTAAAAAATTCTTCAAATTTCATCTGAAAATTCTTTGATGTTGTAATAACATCCTGTTATATATTATTCTACAACATGAATCCAGTATGAAGTAACAAAGAAGACTGATAAATTGAATTTTTATATCTTTTATAGAGGCAACAGATTTAAAAAAATTTTTCACTTTATGAAAACAAAATTGTTAGAATTTAAAAAAAATATCTAAATTGGTATATTTCTTGAAGAGTAAGGGACTTGAGTATTCAAATTCTGAGATTCTAATGTAGCCAACTTGTGTTCTAAAAGTATTAAATTGATAGAAATTCAGAATTATTGACTTTCCAAATTACCAGGTCTGGAAAGTCCAACATATAAGTGTTCATGAGAAAAACAGTAACTTGATCAACCAATATAAATCAATAAAAATGTGTTTGAATGTCTGGCCTTGCGTTTTATTGATTTTTACAGCAAACATAAGTTCTGTAGGGAACTGTAGCCAATTGAATTGAAATGGTAAGTAGTTGGTATCACTGAGATGTGGGATATAAGAGCAAGCTCTCCTGCAGCTGGACCTGTCAAAATAGTAGCCTCAGTAATGTGATTCTGCATAGTTCTTATATGCAAACTCATGCGTTATGTAATCTTAGAAGGTTATAATTTCCTAGTAAAATAATCGGAACTCCGATTTTAAGATGGAGACTATGAAACATGCAGGATTAAGAGGATTCAAAAATTCTGGAAGACAGTGGTCTGCATCTTCAGTAATGATTACAGTATCTACAGATCAATATTTCTTGCTTTGTCCTTCAACTTTTTCTAAAATCATATTATTAATTTAAAATGCAGAAATATTTTGAGAAACTACGATCTTTTGCAAAGTCACTCATATGGTTTTTGTAAAAGATTACTAATTTCTGGGTAAATATAGGAAATGAGATCATCTACTGTATGCACAACAATACTGATGTTTTCATTGCTAGAAATGTAAGATTGTGAGGAGAAGTCCAATTTCCAATGTTTAGTAGTTATAAGGGAAAGACAGCATTGCTACCACCTAAATAAACTCTCACATTATTTCTTAAGTTAACAGTGTGAACAAAATTTCCTTGAGGAAGATGATTTAAGGTGTGCCTGAACAACATCATTCCTAGTTCCACTCACGATGACAGGCAATGTTTGACAAAAGTGTCCAGCAAAAATGGAAGTTATATCACCCATTAATTTATCTCATGATCTAATATCTTGAAGGGGTTGATCAATGGTTTCAATATGAGCTCATTGACTCCTTGTACATTCATCCCACACTATAAATTTAGGATGTTACAAAATTTGTGCAGTTCTCCCACCATTTATAAGTATAGCAGCTACTCCTGATGATGTTACACTGATTGCAATGTTATTAGTTGAGCGAGAAGCAGATTAATTAAGAAAGTTTTCCCAGTGCCTACAGGAGTGTATGAAAAAAATCTTAGGGTTGCTGCTAGCAGCACTGTCATTTATATCATCAAACACCTGACATTGATGTGGTACTAATGGAAGAAGATTAATACTTACAAATTCTTTCTGTTCATTGATGCTGAAAGAAAGTCTTAACATTGTATCATAAGCATTAATAGCTTCTTGATTATAACGTGTTAGCATTAAACTATAATCACATAAGTATTTCTCACATCATGTAACGACAATATCTTCTTCAATCTCAATAAGACCTGTATGCAATATTTCATGTGAAATTGGAATTTCTATGTTATTGGTTTAACATTGGATTTGATATAAAATATGTTTACAAAAATCTTTTTGGAACATTTCCTACCATATGTTAGGTTGAGGAGGGTGACAAAAAACTAATATTATTGCAAATAATTCTCTCAACTTAGGCAAACAATGATACACAGAAGCATTAGAAAGCAGCAAAAACTCATTGGAGATTTTTTTCAGTGAAATAATACGTTGATGGTTTTTGAAGTGAACCGGCAAGTGAACAATAGTGGGATATCAAAGATATACTGAAAAATCAAAATACTGCCAATCAGCCTCATATGTACATATATCTTATACATGTACAGATGTAGATATGTGTATATCTATAATGTACTGATTCAATTCATGAACTTATTGTACTTTTTCAAACTCTTCATGCAGAATGCATATACCAAACAGAATTAATTAAAAGAAAAAGGGAAAGATCTCTATCCACACAATGAATCACATATCCCCGGTGTAACTATTAGCAATACTTATAACATTATATCTCACATGCATGCTAGAATAAATAATTACTTTTACACAATTTATGTTTAATTTATAGAAGGTAGTGGCTAAAGAATCGTTTTTTTAATATTTACAGAAATTTTTTTCATCAAAGATAAAAGAAAAATAAAATTTGAAAAATATAACAAACCTGTAGACATAATTAACTAATTCAAGGAACTGTGTATTGAGATCAGGAAATCTTTTTTCCACATACTGCATCATTTTCACAAGCAAGATAGATTTTTCCCTTAAGTTTGGAGCAGCTCCCATCTGCGAGTTACTATTAACCCCAGTTTCATTTTTTGCATTTTTCATCCATTCTTCTAACATCTGAAATTTATAAAATCTGATTTAAAAACAATTTCTTAACAGCAAAAACATAGCACAAATATATAATAGTAAATAATAGCTATTTGCTGGCCTCCATGGCGTGAGTGGTAGCATCTCGGCCTTTCATCCGGTGGTCCCAGGTTCAAATCCCGGTAAGGCATGGCATTCTTCACACACGCTAAAAAAAGTATTCATCTCATCCTCTGAAGATATATCTAATGGTGTTCTGGAGGTTAAAAATAAAGTATATATATAGCTATTTGCGATTAATGGCAATTACACTAACTATTTAAAGCTTTTGATGAGGGAAAAATAAAAACCTCTTCTTTATGTAACAATGTAAGAATAATATTTATAGATTATTTATAATACTGTGTAGCAGACTCTTCTTTAACAACATTTTTTTTTTTTTAATTTTCATCGGTATATCATCACAAAGATTACTTGAGGTCTCTAATAATTTCTTCTTTATTTAAAAGGAAATTTATTTTAACTGATAACATGAAAATAGAAACAATTAATACAAGCAAAGAAAAATGAAATCAAAAAGGGAGTTATAAAGAGAAAAGAGAGACTGGAATTATAAAGCAAGGTTAATAAAAATTAATTTAAAAATATATTTACTTCATAATAAAATTATTTCAAGAGCCAAACATATTTATAAAAAATAAGTAAAGATATAAATGTAAATTTATTCATTCAATATATAACAAAATTAATATAATTCAGGTGGAATTATAATGAATAGAATTCAGGTGGTTAAAAGGGCTTTCACTTACATTGAAGACAAAACAAGATGTGATAAAATTTCACTAAAATTCACACATCAATTAAACATTTTTCAAATGTTTATCTGTGTTAGCCACATCATCTAGAATGTGATCTGTCTATCTGGTTTAAATCTTACCACAACTGGTATATTTTAAGCAATGAATAGAATATGATGAACTGTTATAGTGCAATACATGTAGTGTGGATATACTGGATGTCATAAAACATGAAAAATACAGGAATTAACTTTGTATATCCCAACTACAAATGGTAGAAGTCAATTTTCTTATGCTGATTACTTATACCGAGTCGAGTGGAGGATCTCGAGTAAGTAAGATGTGCTTTGTATCACTCTAAATTTCATTGCTTTCTGGACTGGTTTTTTGGTTATTACTTTTGATTTGTCATATGAGTATTGTTGGTCAATGGTTTTTGGATAATTATATGATCTTTCTTGAGTTTTGAATACGGACCGCTTGTTTTATAAGAGTTTTTTATTGTGTATAGTTAAATGTTAATTTTGTAGGTTTTTTATTCTGGGTTTTTGCTTTATTTAAAGAGTTAGTGGATGAATATGGTACAGTATTGATTAACTAATTCCATTTATTGCAGTGCTATCATAATAGAAACTATTTTTTGTTACTTTTTAATAGTGACGTTACACTCATATATAAGAGATTTTAAGTGAATTATATAAGTCTAAAGACAGGCTTGGATGAGTTAGTGACATCACAGTTTTAAACTGTAAACAACGACTTAAAAAATTTTATGAATTTTCTCATTAAAATTTTTGTCATACCAACCAATATAAAGGGATTATCCTTTTTTAAAATTTCCTCTGTATCCCTTAAGTTTTAAAACTTCCTCTTCCGAATCCATATCAATCCGAACCTCCACAACCTCTTGACCACTAAAATTTTCCTACAGTTTTGAGCCGTACTTTTGAATCCCGCTCCCCTCTCCAAAATTTTTTACTGAATTTTTTAAACCATACATTTTTCCTACCCCCCCAAACCCTCCCAATCTTACGAATGGGGTATTGTAAGAAACACTTTTGGGCATAGAATCCGATCTGGATAGAGTAACATCTGTCAGTTGTTGTCATAACTCACAGGATGGACGGAAAACCTGGAAAGAACAAAAAGAGAGCTTATGACTTAATGGATGATCCTAGTACGGAAATAGAAGTGTAGTTGAGAGACACTGAAAGAAGAGTAGAGATAGATACCTCAGACAAGAATGATGTAAATTCGTCGAAAAGAACTAGTGACATAGATAAGCTGAAAGAGGAGATAAGCCGTTTGATTGTTTTGATCTCAGGGAATACCAAGACCAAGATCGAAATCAAAGACTTAGTATTCCAACTGTGGGACAAGATGAAGGAAATTGAGCCTGCAATTGAGACACTTCAAGGGGTAGAAGACCCTAAAAGGACTGCAACTACAGCAAACCGATGCAGTGGAAAAGTGTGATGGACAGAAGAACGAGGATAGATCAAAGTCAAAGAAGATCAGACAGATCAGTGTCAGAAAATGGAGATATAGAGGACTTGAAGGATGTCATTAACGACATGTCAGTCGAGAGACACGTTTCAAAGGATGTCTCCAGGGGCTTTCTTGTAGGAGAAGAACTTTGTATGCAAGTGTACGTAATTTTGAAAAAACACTGGGGAAAGGATATATATGTTGATAAGATATGGCATTTGACGCCTAGAATAAGTAAATGGCTGGACATTGATGGTTCAATCGAGGGAGGCATTTTATGCAAAAACTCAAGTAGTACTGAAGTTTTTTACTTAGAAGATGGTGAGGAGGAAAGACATGTGATGTTTATCATGGTTGTTGATGAGGGTCAGTTGGACTTTGTCAGACATATGGGGAATGCTTTAAACAAGATTAGGAAAAAGTGAGGGAGGAAGATATCAGCCTTCCTTTTTGTGCCTGGAGAGGCTATTGGTGATAGGTTTTGTAACCCTCAAATTCTGAGTGAGGCGGTACAAGAAAGAGAAGAAGTACACTCCATGGAAAATTGATGGAGATTTTATAAGAAAACCATCACAGGAATCTCCTATCAAGCAGGTAACCATTAGTTTGAAAGGTTCTTCGTATGCAGATCTCGTTAAAAAAGTTAGAGGGACCATTGGAAATGAGATGGTTGAAGACATCATTTCAGTAAAGAAAGGCAAAAATGACTCAGTTGAATTAAGAGTAATTGGGTCTCCCAAAAAAACCCTTTCACATGAGGAGCCTTAATATAGACATGACCAAGTTGGAACTAGTTAGTGTGATAAAAGAGGAGCTTAAAGAAGAAACCCATGTTGAGATCTCTTCTATTAGACTGGCCTACAGGCAAACCCAGAGAGCTACAATTTTGGTCTTGACTTGTGGGGCCATATTGCTGAATAAAATACAAAGGATAAAAGTGGGTTGGCATTCTTGCCTTATTGGGTCAAGAGAAGATGATATAAGATGTTACAATTGTTGGGGCTTGTACCACCAATCAGCAGCCTGCACGGGGCTGGATTGCAAAAAGTAATGTTTTAGTTGCGGGGGCTCCAGACATCAGATAACAGATTGCATTGAATCACAGAAATGCGGCTCTCTTAGACACAGGAGTGGCAGTAGAACAACACAGACGGAAATGAGGGACCGAACTTTGTGCGCAAGATCAGAGATTATGACATTAGTGAGAGTAACTTCTGAATAGAGTTAATTGATAACTACAGAGTGCAAGTATAATTGAATGAGAAAAAGACCTGAACCAGTGGGGGTTGCTCATACTTGTAAGGGCAATCCCCATTTGAGTGGGCAAATGGAAAAAATGACTGAAACCCGGCAGAAGAGGTGGGGCCCGGAGACAGTTAACCAGATCAGGTTCACTTTGCCCTGGATGTTTGGGGCAAGCATTTAGAAGATCCAGTCCCGGCAGGCTGACTTGCCATACTGGATTTATATCTGGTAGGCAGGGAGGTCCATTAAAGCAAAGGAAACTCTCTGGTTTGCACAGTACTTAAGTGGAGGTCCGATCTATGGGGGTAGAAACGAGAGGAGAGAGAAAAAAGTACATGGTTACTTATACTGATGATTTTTATGCCAATAAACTATATTTTAATACCACACTTTAATGTCAACAACTGCCATTCATTCTATAACACAGACTTAAACTAACATTTAGAACAGCACAAAAACAATAATTGCAACTAAACACATGGTTAAATAAAGACTGAATGATTGCTTTTTTGGAAACTAATTAGTTTCTTTATTGTAAGGGATTTAAATGAGGTTAGATATTTAACTTAAAGTGAGACAGCACTTCATTCACATCCTCATTCATCTTCTGAAGTAATACCTTATGGTAGTTCCGGAGGCTAAACAGATAAAGAGAGAGGCATTAGATTACCAAAAACTGAGACAGATGCTTGCATCTCCAAATTTACTAAATGAATCATAAAAAGTTATTTTTATATATGTAAAATAGTGCTTCAAGCCTACTAAATGAGTCACAGTACATAAAGATATAACAAAATCTACCTAAAGTAAGATAATGGGGGCATAAAACTCGGCAATAAATTCTTTTGGAAAGGTAGATCTCAAACATATATGCTCTCTGACCAATCCTAAATAGTTTTAGAAAATCATATCAGGCTTAAATAGCCATAATTTTGTCCTACGAGGACATTCTGAAATATTAACGGAAGAGAGGATATAAATAGAATTTTATTGAAGTTATAAAATGATAGCAAATATGAGGCAACAAAGAAGTTGAACAAAAGAAATGAAAGATTTAGCTTTTACAATGGAATTGTGAAAAAGAAACATACTTTTTGTTTGCAATATTGCAATTAATTTTATGAAAACTAAATTTTCTTCATCAGTAAAGATTTTACTTAGGCAAAGTATTATTTATTGCTGTAATTGCAAGATAATATATGCACAGAAACAAATGAGCTGAGCATGCTTAAAGAGGTAATTCAAGCACTGTATTGGACAATACACAAAATGCATACATTTAGCTCATATTATGTGAAGTTTAATCTGACAAGACTGACAGAGTTCAACAACATTGAAAACACTGATAATTGTAATATTCATAAAAAAATAAATAAATAAATGATGTTAACAACTACTTTACCTTGCAGATGGCTTTCATAATTTTCATATCCTGAGTCTTTTCGATAAGAGTAACCAATATTGTTCCAATAAAGGCTTTTCTTGTTTCAACATTCATGATACCAACTCTATTTTTTACTAAATCCAAACTTAAAATAAGTAATTCACTGGAACCTAAACACACAAAGTATTATTTTGTCAGTAAGCAGATTAAATTTCAAATGAATATTTTCAATATATATCTCACACTGGTGTAACTGCCACTAACCAAACTCAAATATCTTACAATAAAAAATTGCTTACCAACTAACTTTAACTCTACTAAGAAGGAGCAAAATTTACAAACACTTTACTGATAATTTAATTATTAAAACAGTATTTTTGTTAATTTTCAAAAGTAAATTTGTATTTAAGTTAGGGAAAGCAAAAGAACAAACATGATTAAAAAAAATTCACAAATAAGCTGTCATAAAAAAGTATCTTTCTAATTTTCATTTTAAAAGAAGATAAATTTTCATGAAACACAACTACTCCGCTATCATTAAGCAAGTCAATGTGTTCAGTGAATCTAATGATTGGAGATAAGATGGTTTGGTTTGATTATTTAAATAAGTTACACCTCTTATTACTCATGTATGGAACCCTGATGATTATATTTTTTTTTTTTTTTTTTGTCTTCAGTCATTTGACTGGTTTGATGCAGCTCTAAAAGATTCCCTATCCAGTGCCAGTCGTTTCATTTCGTTATACTTCCTACATCCTACATCCCTAACAATTTGTTTTAC